>CAKNYM010044317.1:53655-117230 GCA_932195095.1 Andricus curvator | reverse complement strand
CTTCCAATCTGTCGGCGTTGAACAAGGTATCTGCGACTAACATGCTTGCCGTCCCGGTTCTACTCTACGCGTTTGGGGTAGTTCAATGGACGAAGAACGAGCTTAAGGCCCTTGATGTCATTACACGTAAGATCATGCATATGCATAAAAGCTTGTATATCAATTCGTCAGTTCCGCGATTATATATTTCACGCCGTCCAGGTGGACGCGGACTTCTGAATCTCCAGTGTCTTCATAACCAGATTGTTCTAAGTACAGCTTACATCGTTGCGAATGGCAGAGATCCTCTCCTAAAGACTTGGCCTGAATTTTAACATCAGAAGTGAGGAAAGGGCATTACTTCATCTAGATGCTTTACTTCTAAAAACCAAAGTGAAGAAAGCAGAGGTTGAAAATTTTCACCAAGAGCTACTCGACAAGAAATGGCACGGAAACTTTCACAGATATGTAGAAAAACAGTCCTTGTCGAAGGAGCAAACTTTTGCTTTCCTCAAATCATCAGGGGTTAATTCAGGTACAGAGGGTTTTATTTTCGCATGCCAGGACGGTGTCATTTCCACCTTAGCATACCGTGAACGCATTTTATGTCAAGAAGTTCCCAGTGATAGGTGCAGAGCGTGTCATGCACACGCTTGAGTACCTAGAACACATACTATCAGGGTGTCCGAACCACGCGGGAACGACGTATATCTATAGACATAATGCGGCCCTAAGAGTGCTTTATTACCATCTTTGTCGCTCTTACGGTGTTGGCCGCGACCCTGCCCTGCCGAATGCTCCAAAGGAGATAGAGTCGATTGTCCGAAACGAGAAGTGCCAAATTTTCTGGAACTACGATTTTCGGGCAGCAGTCTCCGTTGCGCACTCGAGGCCTGACATTGTTCTCCAAGACTTCGAGAAACGAACTATATTCGTGATCGAATTCTCGGCTCCGTCCGAATACAACATCAAGTAATTGTCCTTGTGATAGGTGCTCTCGGATGTGCGAAACTATCACTGGTTCGTAACCTTAAAGCCATACCCGCGTGCAAAAAATATGCCAAGGCACTTGCGAGATGGATGCAGAAAACTGTCATCCTTGGGTCGCTTCTTGTCCTCAAGACACACGAGGGTTTCGCCGGCTTGTCGATGTGATTATGTCGTTGCCTATGACCACCCATCTCACGGTTGTGAGACGTGGCCATAGGTGTGATTTACCGCGGTGCTACTGGGGGCTATTGACATTTTGTTGGATGGCAGTTGCTCTTAGTGGGACCCTGCGGTGGTTGTTTAACTTTTTTTTCAAAAAAAATATATATATATATATATATATATATATATTTTGAAAAAAAAGTTATATATATAAATATATATATATATATATATATATATATATATATATATATATATATAATAGCACTGCAAAAAGAAAAAAATTATTTAAAAAAAAAAACATTGCAAACCTTTGCCTCTTTTGCTGCTGGACGCAGCTCCAGTGGCAACAGTTCATCACCACCACTTTCTTCTATTTCAGCCAATTTCATCACAACACTTTATATCTGGTGGCGTAAAGCGCGTATAACGCGCATGTGTTGCATAAAAGTATTAAGATGTATGAAGATCTATTCCGCTTCGGGACCAAATGGTATGAAGTGCTTCTGGTGGAAGAAATTTCCTTCAATCCACCAACATCTGGCCCGCATTTTCACCTAATATCTAAAGTCGAAAGAGTCTATTCCAGAATGGTTGGTGGAAGGACGCACAGTGCTCCTTCCCAAGATAATAAATCTGGCTGAACCTAAGAATTACAGGCCAACAGCTTGTCTGAACACGCTGTATAAGATCTTCAAAGCTATCCTAAATGATAGGATTGTTCGCAGAATCGGATTTGTGTGGCAAGAGGTGTACGAACAACGCTGCTGAAAGAAAGGTGTAGCAGGTTGTCGGGAGAAAATGCTCATCGATAGATTTGTCGGCAAAGACTCAGCATCCTACCAGCGCTGCCTTTCGATGAGCTGGTTTGACTACCGGAAAGATTTCGATTCAACCTGCCATAGACGTAAATTATAATAATTTTATAACTCATTAATATATTATATAAAATTATAGACTTGTCGTTGTACATATTTGTTGTGTTGTAGCGTACAAAAAAAAATGAATGAAATATCGATGTTCTTGACCGGGCAGATTTCAGATTTAACTGGGCGATTTAACGTTTTCACTTAATTTTGCCAAATTACAATTCTAACCTGCGGATTAATTTCGGACATGATCGGAATATTTCCGGAGTCGATGTTTTTGACCGAACGGATTTCGGATTTAACCGACCTATTTTCAGTCTTTACTTTGATTTCACAGCATTGCACCTCAAATCTAGGAATTAATTTCGGATAGAATTGGACTATTTCCGGAGTCGATGTTTTTGACAAGACGGATTTAACCGGTCAATTTTCCGTTTATACTTTCATTTCAACGATAAAACCAAGAATCTTTGTTCTTAAAGAATTTAAAGAAAAGAAATTCCCCTTTTATTGTTAATTACAACTTTTCAAAACTGGTTAAATTGAAACATTTTTCCATATACTTTCAAATATAATGTTAAATTTAGTAAAATAAGTTTTCCTCAGCTTCCCCCAGCACTTGCATCTTAAATTTTATTGGCTCCAGGCAAGTCTCGGCTTGCCGCCCTGACAGAAAATAAAAAATAAAAACAAAGAAATGTACATGACAAAAGGGTAGCCGATAACGACTCCTAGCCCAGTCTATCGGTGGAGAGTCTTAGGTAGCTGAAAATCTTATTTACGTAAAATAGATCTGAGAGGTTTGAAATAAAAAAAAAACACTGAATTTGATCAAAATAAACATCGCAAAAATGTATTTACATGTATTTTATACT
The DNA here is from genome assembly GCA_932195095.1 of Andricus curvator. Taxonomy (NCBI): domain Eukaryota; kingdom Metazoa; phylum Arthropoda; class Insecta; order Hymenoptera; family Cynipidae; genus Andricus; species Andricus curvator. The sequence continues at coordinate 114,355 of CAKNYM010044317.1, read as the reverse complement.
CATATTCTGCGCTGTCGCAGTAAAATGGCGGATGGAGGGAGATTTCGGGAACTTTATGCCCAAGAGATGGCGTTGAGATTTGAATTGCCTAGGTACAGGATCAGGAATGCGAGAATCTCATCCACATTCCACCCAGGGTGAGCAATCCTCGGTTGTGCCTGTACCTGTACGACTTCAACTCGCCTTGCTTCTTCGTCATCCGTACCGTTGCTCCTTGGTGGTGATCTGCACTCCAGGTAAATTTACTCCCACCTCCATCTCTCCTTCGACCTCAAACCTCGGTGAACCAAAAAAAAAAGAAAAACTAAGAAAAAATGAGCAAGACTGACTCTTTCTCCTTATGGAGAGCCCATGATAGTGTGAGTAAGTATAAAACAGGGATGTCCATGGATAGCTCCGTGCCTTTTCCGTAACCAAATTTAGGAATACATATAAACTGACGTAATATAAACAATAAACAATTTTGGAAATAGGTTTGCTTCTACCCCCTGCATTAGCTGGTAAAATTTCGACCACGTATTCGTGCTCTGTAGCCAGAGAAACTCCAAGACACAAAATTCCGTAAAAATCTATCGAGTTTTAGATTTGGTCAATTTTGAGTCGCCATATTGGATCAGCCATTTTGGATTTCCAATTTTTGACTAAAGATTCGTATTCTGCGACTTAAAATACCTTAGGACACCAGGATGGAAGAAAAACCAAGTTAATTTTTATCTTCCCCCCAGGGCACATTTCCTTGAACACAGCATGTCGCTCAAGGGGCTAATACCACAGTATTCCCTGAAATGTTCCTTATGTACATTCATATTTGTAAACTAGAAATTTTAAGCTTTTTTTAAATACGCATTTCCAAATTTTAATTTATAATTTCAAAAAAAATCCAACCTTTTTTATATTGTTTTAACGCATTAACGTTTCTTTAAAAAATGATTTGCACACCAAAAAAAAACAACACTCACCTCATATATCCCAGTAACCATGCAAAATTGTGGGTTCTGAATTCTTACCTAAAATAGGATCCCATATTACTACAATTTTCCGTAGTTTAAAGAAAACCTCAAGACATTTGTTTTTTTCTGTGCGCTCATATCTCTTATTCATTCCTAGAATAAAAAATATTTGTACAAATTTCACAACTTATGCTCGAAAATCAATGTTCGAAAGAAAAGAGGAAGGGGATTTGGAGGTCAGTTAATTATACTTTATTCTTTTTTAATTTTTTTAATTTGCACGTATGTTTGACCAAATGTGATCGTTTTTTATTCTTGGAGTTTACATTTTTTCAATTTCTAAGAATTTTGTCATTAGACTTACAATTCGGACATTAAAGATAAATATTGTAGAATCTTAGACGACCGATAATTAAACTATGATGCATAACTTTTGCGGATTGACAGTCGAAAATGTTTATTTAATGATCAATTACATACCGTCGATACTTTGGACTGACACATACCATATGGCGTACCAAAGTCGAGAATTCCAGAAAAACTATAATGAAAGTAATATGATATAATTCTAATGGTTTGAAAACCTTAGAACAACCAGCGCCGTGACAAATTATATCAGAAATAATGATAAATGGATGAGTTCATGTAGGTATTTTATAAGTACGGCTTTAAGGTTGCGAACCAGTGAAAGTTTCGCACCTCCAATAGCACGGATCACAAGGACAATTACTTTAACCGAATATTTTGGGAACAGTCGTTGCGGCTCCCTTTTAAGGTCTTGATACCTCTCCTCCTTTTCCTTCTCCTTGGCAGTGATGTAGTCAGCCGGAGCCGAGAATTCGATCACGAATATAGTTCGTTTCTCGAAGTCTTGGAGAACGATGTCAGGCCTCGAGTGTGCAACGGAGACTGCTGTCCGAAAACCGTAGTTCCAGAAAATTTGGCACTTCTTGTTTTGGACAATTGACTCTATCTCCCTTGGAGCGTTCGGCAGGGCAGGGTAGCGGCCAACACCGTAAGAGCGACAAAGATGGTAATAAAGCACTCTTAGGGCAGCATTATGTCTTTAGAGATACGTCGTTCCCGCTTTAGTAGGACACCCTGATAGTATGTGTTCTAGGTACTCAGCATGTGCATGACGCGCCCTACACCTTTAGCTGGGAACTTCTTGACAAAAAATGCGTTCACGGTATACTAAGGTGGAAATGACACCGTCCTGGCATGCAAAAATAAAACCCTCGGTAACTGAATTAAGCCATGATGATCTGAGGAAAGCAAAAGTTTGCTCCTTCGTCAAGGACTGTTTTTAAAAATTTATGTGAAAGTTTCCGTGCATTTTCTTGTCGAGTAGCTGTTAGCGGAATTTTTCAACCTCTGCTTTCTTTACTTCGGCTTTTAGAAGTGAAGCATCTAGATAGAGTAATGCACTTTCCTCACTTCTGATGTTAAAATTCAGGCCACGGGTCTCGCCCGCCTGCTCCGCGGGTTTGTAAAGAAACGCTCCTTTGCCAATCATCTTGTGATTCCTGACCATTTTTAGGAGAGGATCTCTGCCATTTGCAACGATGTAAGGTGTACTGAGAACAATTCGGTTATGAAGACATTGGAGATTCAGTAGTCCGCATCCGCCTTGACGGCGTGAGATGTACAATCGCGGAACAGTGGAATTTATATGCAAGCTCTTATGTATATGCATGATCTTACGTGTGGCAATATAAAGGGACGTAAGCTCGTTCTTCGTCCATTGAACCACTTCAAACGAGTAGTGTAGAACCAGGACGGCAAGCATGTTAGTCGCAAATACGTTGTTCAACGCCGACGAATAAGAAGTCGAAGAAGATGCTTGTATCTGCTTAGGAGAGACTCCTTCACTGATGTTACGTCCTGAATGTGGATTTGAGGCACGCCCAGGTATGTATAGGTCATTCCAGGGTCAAGATGTCTTCAGATTTTCACGGCGTTGGTTTTTCTAATGTTTCTAAATCCTTAGAATTATATCGCATTACTTGTATTACAATTTTTCTGGAATTCTCGACTTTGGTACACAATATGGTATTTTTTTGCACTTAATACATCAGAAACTTGTTTCTAGCCTCTGTAATTGTTCTTTAGTCTTTCATGAAGAACTGGTATGAGCCCGTAACTTTGACGATATATAATGGATCATTCAATAAACATTTTCGACCTTCAAGCTGAAACTGATATTTTAAATTAAATTTAATCTGCATTTCTTTTTTTTTATTTAGGCAGTAAAGTCATATGAGACTAAAGAATAGTAAATCGTAAGTTTCACGAGGATAGCTAAAAGTTGAAAATTTTGAGAACTTGAAATGGAATGCCTCTAATACTGTCTGAGTAGTTGAATAAAGTTTTTTTAATGCCAATTCATTGAACTAAAATTATATTACGCCATGACCCTTAACTGTCAAACTGAGGTTCAAAGTTTAAATAAGTTGATCGGTCAAAAATAATGTGTGATCCAGAACATATCAACACAAATGTTGACATTATTATGAATGTGTTTTAGCTCATGTTGAAAATTGGTTTTGAACATGGCGTAATATGAGATACAAAAAAAAATTTGTTTTTTTTTTGGTATTTGATGTTGTGACGTCAGCTGGAAAGACGTCTGCCCACCGAGGGCCAAACAATAATACCAATGAACCAATGAATAATACCAATGAAAAATAATGTCTACATATACTTATGGTGAAAAATCATTTTTTTCTCATTCATTAACAAAATAAAGCTTTATCCCAAGCAATTGGTATTACTGTTTGGTCCTCGGCGTACAGAGATCTTGGATTTCCTCCACCGAACCTGAAATACCTAACAGTACGCTATGTCCACACAAAATTGTTAATTAAACTATTTATAATTAAAATTTGGAGAAAAAAGTTCAACAGAATGATAGTTTACATTATTCTTCGGATGGTTATTTTTAAGGTTAAACATATTTTGAAAATGGTTATGTCTCAAATTAAAGTTAAGTTATCCATATAAAGTTTGCGCTACGAAGTTGGCATTTTTCCCTTATAACAATGCAAGGAAGGACATGGCGTAATATAATTCTAACTGTAGGGCGACGAATTGTTTTAATATTCGGGCGCTACGGCGCACACTGATAACAAATGTACTTTTTCGTTTCAAAATTGTAGAAGTTAAGAGCCGTAACTGGGGTGGTACCGCGAGCCTCTGCACTGGGCGCGGACCACAATAGGGCGCAATTAAACAAATAAATGACCTAAAGAATGTATACATTTTTAATTTCAAATAAAGATATTATAATTTTAAGCCTGAGATTCACGATACTATTGACATTTTTTTTACAGGATGCAACTATTTTACTAATATTTTGAAAAAAGTGACACTAATGCTACTATTTTCGTAAACTGCTCGCTAATGCAACTATTTTTCCACTTTGTCTTTAAACATACTTTTAAACTTCTTCGCTAATTGGTTAACACAACATGTCCGTCATCTGAAAAATCGAAATTTGAAAACTTTTCATAATTTTGAAGAAATTTTAAAAGATAATATACAAAATACAAGATAATCCACGTGATTTCAAAGTATTTGAAGGGATTTTCAATTTAGTAGGATCTACAACGACTTTAAGGATTTACAAAACTTCAATGGATTTCAAGGGATTTGAAAGATTTTAGGATATTTGACAATATTCCAGGAAATGTCAAGATTTCAAAAATTTCAAGAGATTCTAAAAGGTCACCAAAGATATCAAAGGATTTCAAAGACTTCAAAGGATTTTAGCGAATTTCTAGAGAACTTCAAGGAGTCAATGAAATGGAATGGAATTTTAAGGGACTTCCACGGACTTCTACGGACTTTATGGGATTTTATGGAGTCTCAGAAGATGTAAGAGATTTGAGCATTTTCAAAGGAATTTAAAAATGTTTCAAGATTTTGTACGAGACTTCACAAGATTTAAGGAATATTAACAATTTGCAAACGATTTTAAAGAATTTTATAGGATTATCAAGGTTGCCGCTGGGCCGGGAAATGACAATGAATTTATTTATTTATCGGGAATTTTTCCAAATTTTTAGACGAAAATTCTATCCAATCACTTGAAATAGGTATCACAAATTTCGTATCTAATGATGTAGTGCAATGTAAAATAATTTCGATTTTAACTTTTTTTCAATGTTAAGTTTAATTAAATTGAATTGAATTTTAATTTAAGCCTCATTAAGTTTAATAACTTTTAGATTTATGAAATAATTCAATTTACAAGGAGCACTTCGAAAATATTTTACATCAGAAATTTTCCATCTTAGGTTTTTATTCTTAAGCCTATATTGTCAATGTAAAGAATTTTGAAATGCAGTTTTGAAAACTTACATAACTAAAAATTAAAGGGTTTGAAATATGAAAATTTTTAATAATATGTTTTAAGTTGATCAACAATTTTTCGAGTACAAAAAATTGAACAATAATTTATTTTATAAGAAGCTCCTGAAACTGTTCAAAATTAAACAATTTACAGATTTTCAGTTTAAAAATTAAACTATTTCAATTCTAAAGCCTTTTTAAAGTTATATAAATGTATGATAATATATATATATATATATATATATATATATATGTGTGTGTGTATTGCATGTAGCCATAGGTCTGATTTACCGTGGTTCTACTGGGAGCCTGTGTCATTTTAATGGATGGCAGTTGCTCCCAGTGGGATGCTGCGGTGGTTGTTTAACTTTTATATATATATATATATATATATATATATATATATATATATATATATAGAGAGAGAGAGAGAGAGAGAGAGAGGGGGGGGGGGATTCTGAATTAAAAACGTTTGCAGCTTCAAATTTAAAACTTTAAAATTCGAAAGAGTTCCACTTGAGTGCTTTAATTTGTAGTTTAGTTTTGACTACTTAAAATGAAAAATGTTCAGACTTTACAGTTCGAATTTAATTTCAATGATAGTGACAAATTTTAGTGAACCGAGAGATGACCGAGAATTTTTTTCCTCGACTAAAGCGGCCACCCTGATTATAGAAAACTTCAAGAGATTACAAAATGTCTTCAAGGAATTTCAAATGATTTCGTAAGATTACATAAATTTGAAAGATTTTAAGGAATTTCACAATAATTTAGGGATTCACAGGATGTCAGAAGAAATTAAAAGATTGTACAAGATTAAAAGGAAGTTCTACATATATAAAGGGATTTGAAAAAAATAGAGTATTTCCATTATTTCAGTGAATTTCAACGGATTTCAACAATTTACAGGGATTTCAAAGCTTTTAGTTTATTTTAAAGGATTTCAAGGAATTTCCAAAAATTTCAAAGATGTCAAGGGATTTTAAAGGGCTATATCTGATTTTGCGGGAGTTCAGAGAAGTTAAAAGATTTCATTATTTTTGCAGGAATTTTGAAAGATATTATGGATTTCAAGGTGTTTCAGAGGATTTTACTTGACTTTTGTAGGATTACAGGAATTTCGTAGGATTTCAGATAACTTCAAAGGATTTTCAAAGGGTAATGGATTTTTATGGATTTCAGAGATTTCAATGGATTTAAATAGATGTAAGGGATTTCAGCGGATTTCAAAAGAAATGATAAGATTTCAACTGATTTCTACGGGTTTTACGGGATGTAAAAAGATTTACGAGTTTTCACGGAATTCTTAGAGTTCCTCAGGAACAGATTTCAGGTTTTTCTGAAAGAATTTCAAAAGACTTCAAAGCTTTTAGGGTATATCTTAAAAGATTCGAAAGGATTTCACGAGATTTTGCGGGAGATGTATATTTTATACCAGATAACAATCTCTCAATGTAGTATTTAAAAAATTGCATTACAGTATTTTCCTACTATTTTTCAAAATTTATGCTACTATTGACACTATCATGAATTATTGAAATGCGTGCCAGGCCTGCCGTTTCAGCCTTGACATTTTTCTAATATTTTCCTGTGGTACTATTTGCTTCTTTTATGAAAGTGGGGCGCAAAATTATCCATTCGCATCGGGCGCAAAGAAGGCTGGTTACGGCCCTGTGTAGAAATTTTCTTAGGAACCACCTAGACGGACAAATCCTTTTCGAGGTTATAGCTGAATATAAGGGTTGTTAAGGTTGCCGACCCTGGTAGTAGTAATCAATGCTGTAGAGTTTTGCAGATTACTGGTCAAAATTAGTTTCTTAAATGTGACTAAGCGATCTCTCGGTAGATAAATATGATAAAGATGTTTTGGCAACTCATCGGTAGAACCCCTCTAATCTGACCAAAAATAATACTCGTAACCTGTGTAGTTAAAAAAATGTTATGAAAAATCAGACGCGGAAAGTTTAAAAATTTTCAAACAATGTTGAATTAGTCAGTTAAAAAAGACAAACGGAATTAACATAATTAAAATTTTATAACTGTAGTAAAAGGTGTACCTGACTCCGCACAGAACGCACTCATGTTCACAATGATTATAAATTATCCTGTGGCCGTCATACAGTTTACAAGGGGAAGGTCAGCGATGGTGTTTTTTGTTTTGATTCATACTTTTTGTAAAAAAGGATCATGGCCCCAAAGTAAAATTGCGAAATTCCTAGGACCCAATGTTTGGCCAGTTTCAGTTTGGCTCGATTCTCGTCACCTGCATTTTTTACTTTACAATTATGTAAATGATTATATATTCGATTCCCTGGTAACATTTTTGTCAAATGTGCGATAATAAGCATTTAATATACTTTTTCCAATGAAAAACTCACAATTTTCAGAGTTTTTTTCACATAAAAAGGTCATTTTTATAAATTTAATCACTTACTTAAAATTGATGTAGAAAATATAGAATAAGACTGTATTTTGAACAATTATATTTTAAATGAGATATGAAATTCTGATCATGCGAAAATTGTTTGTTATAGTTTTACTTCGAATAAAATATCACAAATCACAGTAAGAAAAATATCGTAGAAAAAAATAAAACTAGAATTCACAGATGAATGTGGTGACAAGAGCCAACGACAACTTCCAGTCAATTGTTAAATTGTCAAATTAACAATTGTCTGGAAGTTGTAGTTGACTCTTGTCACCATATTCATCTATATCATATTCCCAGATGTTAATTACACGAAGGATTTAACATCACATCTATTCTTCCATTTAAATAGAATTCAAAGTCAGTCGCAAGAGCCAGAATGATAATTGTCGTAAAAGCAGACAAAGCAGAAAGAAATGCTACATCTTGCACGTCGAATGAAGGAAGATTTGGCACACTATGGATCGATTCTTCTTCAATTTCGTTTTCTGTCGAAGGACCAGGAACACTTTGAGAATTTTCCGTAGACATTATTGTGTTATTCAAAACGCAAAATGATTAGAACTAAAAAAAACCTCTGGACACTTTTCTAAATACTCCTTTACACTGTCACGTCATGCAAACAACTACTCTTATGTTCGTACAAGGGCAAGGGCGCCTTGGCTACTTTCTCTTTTTCATCTCCCCACTCGCTATTGATCGCGTTTCTAAGGTAGACGAAAAAACGGCCCATAGGATGAATGAAACTATCCAAAATAAAAATTGTTGATTATATTATAATTTAAAAATACGCACTGTCTATTGTTGTGGTATTTTCCGTAACTTTAACCCCTTTTCCAGCTCGCTCAGTGTTAACGTTGCGGAAAATTCCGTAACTCTAACCCCTTTTCCAGCTCGTTCAGGGCTAACGTTACGGAAAATTCCTTAACCATAGGCAGTGCCTTAAAAATATTCATCTACATGATCAAAATTTCATATCTTACTTGAAATATAATTGTTTAAAATATATTCTTATTCTATATTTTCTTCATCAATTTCAAGTAAATGAATACATTTATAAAATTCATAAAAGTACATTTCTATGTGAAAAAACTCTGGAAATGTGAGTTTGTCATTGGAATAAAGCATATTAAATGTTTATTATCGCGTAACTGACAAAAATTTTACGAGGGAATCGAGTAATATACATTGAAATAATTATAAAGCAAAAAAATATATATAAAAAATGCAGGCGGCGAGAATCGAGCCCGCGGCCTCTACACTAAAACCGGGCGCCTTCAAGTCCATAAGCTGGTCTCAATTTTCTTTGAAGCTGCTTTTCTGAAAACTGGTCAAAGATTGGGTTCTAGGAATTTCACAATGCTACTTTGGGGCCATGACCCTACTTTACAAAAAGTATGAATCAAAACAAAAAACACCATCGCTGACCTTTCCCTTGTTAGATATTAAATGTTTACGTCCATATGTAAAGGGTCCTCATGGTCGCTAGTCAGACAATTAAAGCCTATTTAAATAAAGGATGCTTTAAAGGTGGAACTTCAAAAACAAATTTTCGAGCAGGGTGTCTACTAAATTTTTCCCACGAACTTCCCGGACAATTTCTGCATTTTTCGCGCTTATAAATATAAGTTCTCTTACAATTTATTTAAAAATATATATTTTCATTTTTTAATAATTTTTAATAATTTTAATTTTAAGTAAGAAAAAATTAGCACAAATAGCTCAAATGGACAATAAAAAATGAAAAATTTTATGGAAATGAAATGCACTTCCCGCATCAAAAATAAAATCAAGGACAGTTCACGGATTTAATTAAATTCCCGCACAGTAGACACTCTGTCGAGAAAGCCGCATCTTAAGTTGCTTAGCGCCATAAGCGCACGTATTCTATTTTTACTTCGAATGTGAAATATACCCCACTTCCGATTGCTACTGGGACATGAGTGTAGTGCCAATAGATTTCACATAGATCCTCGTAAGATACCTCACTCAAATCCAAAAATGATCATTTTGACCCCGACTTAGAAAAATGCGATTTTAGTTGCTATTTTAACTCTTTAAGGGCATGTGACACAGTCAAATACCTACATTACCGACTTCACTTTTTCAATTTTACGTTTTTTTTTTAATCTAAGAACTTTTTTTGTAAATAAAATATCGGGCTGAAACTTTGGAATATGTATGAGAAGACAATAAACTACGTTTACGTACTTAATTCAAGGAGGAATTTCGAAAAAAATTATTCTCGAAGAAATTAAAACTGGGTGCATTTTCGGAACCTAAGAACTTTTTTTATAAGTGAAATATCGGCTTCAAACTTTGAGAAATGCAAGAGCCGACAGTGAAGTACGTGTATGTACATCATTTGAGTATAAAAGATGCAAAAAGAAAAATTCCAACTAAATGTCAACAACGGTTGCCAGTTTGGTCGGTATTCGCGATGAGCACGAAAATGCGAAGTCTGGCGGCCACTAAACGAGGCCAATAACGATTTCAATACTTGCACAATTCAACATTGAAACAACATATTTCACTCAACTTTTATGCTGCACACAACTTTTATAAAATATTATTGTAAGAACACCGCATCATCAATCTTTGACAGCTTGGACCCCATATTTCAGATGTAGACGAGCCAGCTGATAGAGCCTAGATTAGTGGCCGCCAGATTTCGCATTTTCGTGCCATCGCGAATACCGGAGGTAACATTTAGTTGGAATTTTTCTTTTGCATCTTTTATACTCAAATGATGTTCATAAACGTACTTTACTGTCGGCTCTTGCATTTCTCAAAGTTTGAAGCCGATATTTTACTTATAAAAAAAGTTCTTAGGTTCAAAAAATGCACCCAGTTTTAATTCCTTCGAAAATAATTTTTTGCGAAGTTCCTCCTCGAATCAAGTACGTAAACGTAGTTTATTGTCTTCTCATACATTTTCCAAAGTTTCAGCCCGATATTTTATTTACAAAAAAAGTTCTTGAATTAAAAAAAAAAATTCGGAAAATTGAAAAAGTGAGGTCGGTAATGTAGGTATTTGACTGTGTCACATGCCTTTAAGGTATAAATTATTTCCACCATTCGTGTGAAAGGGAATTCAAGCCCATGAAAATATTAAAAGAAAATCAAGAACATACGAAATTAAACCTCATGCAAACTTTTTACATCCCATCGATATATAGAAATGGAGCGATTTCCCCTTCTGAGTAGGGGGAAATCGCGTATAACTTATGTTAGAAAGAGAAAGAATGACAGTGGAAGACAACCTACCTCTATCAGTCGAATGTTGATTGGTAAAAAAATATATTATCGAATAAAATCGACGTTACCGTCAATCAGCTTCAAAGAAAGGAGATGGTTGCATTCCGCTCTCATATTTTCTCTTTATAAATACCATACGCGACTACCAGAGAGCCAGGGAGCGGATTAAAGCCACTGTGAAGTTACTTGGCGAGCGCAGCTCGGCTCCTTACATGCAGAGAACTCCGGTTAGACTAGCAGCAAGCGTGCGCCCCACGCCGAACACGCACGATGTTACGCGTCCCCTTCTCTGCCGGGCGAACATTTCTCCGCATGTGAGGGCTGAGCTGCGCTCATCAGCTTCCTTCACAATGGCTCTGATCCGCTCTCTAGCGATTACCTACTGAATAAGTCGTCCATTTATATAATTATGTCCATGTTACAGCCAACGCATTTATTGTTTAAAAAATCGTGAAGACAAAAAATTGTTGAGTTATACTGCTAACTTTTTAAGATATTTTTTCTAAAGCCACAATAATGATGTAGTCAGGTTAAATAATGTTTTTCTCTTTTAGTAACAGCGAGGCATATTTTCTAGCACCGTGGTCTAGGAATGGACGACTAGCATTTTCTATTATTGTTAGCGCCACTGTTTTTGAATCGCAAACGATCCTGGCGACGAGGACGCCGGCCCTTGGCGTTAGAAAACTCTTGAACTTTGTTTCCTCGTTCTAGCCGATTTCTCTTCGATGTCTGAGCCACTCTTTTCTCGCGAATCTGCACAAGAAAAGATCAGATTATTATCAAATACTATGATGAAAAATTTTACATGAAATATTTAGTAGGTAACGTTTTTAAAAGTTCATTCTTTGGCTACCTACTTTCAGCATGGAAATCTACAAGAATTTATTTGGTTTTTGCGGTATCGTTATCATTAATGGCTTCTGCCATTAATTGTACTAACAACGCAAGATACTTGGTACAGTACATTAAATTGAATGTAATTTTTTTGAGGAATACGATTTTATAGCAAATTAAATGCCACATATTTCACCCTTTCAAAAAAGCTGACTTGCTTATAGTTCTTGAAGTGATGATATAAATAGTATATTATGTACCACACGGTTCAGTTGCCATGACTTTAACCCAAATGTGCATACACCAATAATGTTTTTCTCGATTTTGTATCTGTCATGTCTGACAACTATTTCCGGTACAAAATACAATCTTCGCCGGAGTGTACGTGAGAGATGTGAAGTAATTAAAATTTTTGATTCTTATTGTTTTCTTTCAACTCCCATGATATGCCTCTTGTTACATTTTTCCGAAATATTGAATAAATTGTTGCTAATTATTTTAATTAAAATGTGAGCTTCGTAATTTCGTACCACCCATCCCCTCTACCATTTTTAAGTGCAAACTGAGCTAGTTAAATTTTAGTCGACCCTAATTCTTTCTCTTTGTTTTTTTTTTATCTTTTGCTTTTTTTATCTTATCTTATTATCTTTACCCCTTTTCTATGTTTTGGATTATTGTTCGTTTGGAATAATGTGTATCATTTTGGTTAAGGTTTGTGAGGTTTCCTTTTATCTTTTGTCCTGAAACGTTTAACGTTCATTGAGTTTCTCTGTCTTCCTTTTGGAATGTAGACTCTTTATATCTTTATCTTTTCCTCACTTACTTTGGCTCAATTGATTTATCTTTGTCCCAGGAAAGGACTGGCGCCCAAAAATCAAAGTTATATTAATTATTTAAATTTTTTGTTTCAACAAGTTATCTTAGATTGTCTATTTTATTTAGCTTGGTTTCTTTTGGTTAGGGTTCTTTGTGAGCTATTAAAAGAGACCACCAAATTTTATCTTTGATTGAAAAAAGTAGCGTTACAATTTGGCGCCCAACGTTGGGCCCAAAAATTCAAAATGGTCTCTGAAATATTACAAAGCTTATTCCTCAATTTTAAATTCCGGATATCCCAAAATATTTTATTTCGTCCGTACATAATATTTGTTCGCAATGTTCTGAAGTATCTAAGGAAAAGTTTTATTCTCCTAAATTTGAAAAATAAATAGAAATCTCAGCTATTAATTTTATGGCAGGCACTCCAGACTATTTACATGAACACTTGTGTTTACATTTTATATCGATTTCGCCTTGAGAGAGAATAATTATTATTGTGTATTCTTACTTCTTATCTTTCTTATCCTGTCATCACACTTGTCGCTCTAAACACTATTAAGTATTTCTCTATATTTCTAATTAACAAATAATCTTTTCGGGACTCGTTGTAAATATGGAAGAGAACCAGCAATAAACTTCCTGATATACAATCTAAATAAGGAAGAACTTATTTGCCAGATAAAGAAAAGAAATCTTTCCACCGAAGGAAATTTTTCAACATTGCGGAAACGGCTAGTAAAAGCCGTAAAATATAATAGGGATACTAGAGACCCTTTTAAACCATCCCTTACCCTCCCTCGCGATGAAGCAAGTAAAATAGAAGAAACTTCTTCTAATCATTAGGGTTCTATTAAATCTTACCACGAAGAAAACCCCACTGACCCCCCCCCCCCCTACAACAAAGACTAGAGAGACTTAATGCTGCTTCACAAACTGACCTACCTTTTTCCTAATCCGAAATGATTGACGATCCTATTAGCGAAAAGAAATTAAAGAATAAACGGAGCTTGATTAGTAGAGATAGTAGCCGAGTTGAAAATAAATATTATGATAGCCAGGAGGAAGAGAAACGATTAGTTACTACGGTTAGTAACTGGTTCAGAGGATCCCGACGTATAGGTCGGACCTTCAATGAGTTCGCTGGAGCTTTTAGGGTTTGGTTCGGAGATTCGGACTTCCAGTTCGAATTGAGACAAGCAATTCACCAAAAAACTCAAGGTGAAAGAAAATCTGTCTCGGATTACTTGACCTGCATGCAGACAATGTTTGATAGGTTAATTCCCGAGATGCCAGAATCAGAAGAAATCAGCTACGCGCATAGAAACCTCCTCCCGAGATTACACTTAGATAATCAAAGGAACCAAATAAGAGACTTTTTACATTTAGAAGATCTTGCGAATGTCGCGGAGAAAAGCTATCGTGTAGCCAAAAATTATAAACCACCCCCTCTCCCGGAATGATCTTTATTGCCTGAATTGACGTATAGGGACCTTAAGGAAAGAAGGACAGACAGACAACCCGATAGGCGACTTAAGAGGGAAAGAATAGATAAGCGACCCGAGAGAATTGCGTTCTTAGAAGAAGAACAATGCGGAATATTTCCCCAAGAGGAACCGGATGATCTTGCGTATCTGTCGATAGAAAAAAAATAATATAGGACAGAACAGAAATAAACTCAGTTCCCCTATAAATCCCTCTACCTCATCCCAATCCGATCCAAAACCTACACCTTCGAGAACCAATACTCTTGAACCCCCCTCCCCCACAGCCCCTGCCGAGACCTACACCCCCCACTACAAAAATGACACGTTCCCTAAATGTTGGAATTGTAGCGAAAGAGGCCATAGGTTTCCAGAATGTAAACCTAGAAAAATATTTTATTTTGGTTGCGGTAGAAAAGACACCTTCAAATCAGAATGTCCTAGGTGTTCGGGAAAAGGTATGTCGTAGGGTGAACAAACCTCCGGTGAATAAAAATAAACCCCCTTCAAAAATAGAAGCCCCAAAAAGTAAAAGAAATAAATACCAACCAACTTTAAGATTAATCGAAATTGACTATTTAAATTGTGAAACTGAGTTTTCAGATTTTACAGGGATTTATATTCTTTAAGGTTATGACTTAACCTTTTTTATTTTTGAAAAAAATGTGAAAAACATTTTTGAGGTTACGTTTACACGGCCTTAAATGAAAATGGCTTACAAACCGATCCAGATAAAATAGATCCAACTTTAAAATATCCCGCCCCTAAGAATGTAAAAGCGCTTCGTGGATTTCTCGGAATGTCGAGTTGGTACCGTAGACTTATTAAAAATTACGCGACCTTAGCGAGTCCTTTGTCAATGTTGCTTAAGGAAAAGCAGCATTGGATTTGGGGAGAAAATCAGCAATCTGATTTCGAGGAAATCAAACGCTCCTCATCCGAAGCACCAGGCCTCACTTGTCCAAATTTTGAGATCCCTTTTATATTAGAAACGGAAGCAAGTAATACCGGGTTAGGAGCCGTTCTCGCACAAAACATTGATGGTCAAGAACGTGTGATCTCGTATGCTAGTCGAACATTAACAGAGGCCGAACATAAATATACAATGACAGAGAATGAATGCCTCGCGATCGTGTAGTCTATCCAACAACTATCCCATCATGTTCCTGATGCCCTATCCCGCATGTTTGAACCCCAAAATCCCGAACAAATATTATTAATTAGAGATCCTATCCCTTCCTGGTATTCCCGACGATTCGTTGCCGTATCCAATTTTCCTCAAAGGTTTCCCCGTTGGAAAATTTCCAACAAAAAACTATATACCTACCGACCTAACTCCCTTGTTACTGACTTTGTTGAAGATCTTGACGAATGGAAATTAGTACCCAATGACAGCGAAAACTTATATGCGCTTCCGCTGAATATTATTGTCCTGGTTATTTTAGAGACATAAAAAATTATGTAAATAGTTGCACAATCTCTCAGATGTGTAAAGTAGAACAGCAAGTACCCGCAGGCTTAATGGGACATGGCGATCTAGAAGAAACGTGGATAGTTGTAGCCGCAGATATTATAGGCCCCCTCCCTAGAAGTAAATTAGGATTTCAATACATTATAGTAATTCAAGACTTATTTAAGAAATGGGTAGAAATCGTACCCCTACGCGTAACTACGGGTAAAAAAATAAAGGCTGTCTTTCGTGAAAATATATTAGATCGCTGGGGAACGCCCCACAGTGGGGTAAAGTGATATTTTTTTAGTCTTTTGACAGAAATAATATAGAGGGATAAATCCTATTGAAAGTTTTAGATGAATACCTACAGAATATAGGAAAAATAGAGAGAATGTGAAAAAAAACTTTTAACCTGAAAAATCGATGTCGAAGCTGACAGTTTTCAGTTAAAATTTAGATTATCGATTACCATGAGCGCTTAGGTATTAAATTTTACGTGCTACAAATTTTTTCAAATAGATTTTTTCATGCCGATTCCAAATCCGGCCTTCAAATTACTCTAGGACTTCAGAGTTCGGAGAAAAAAGCGATTGAAAATGCTATTCGAAACCTTCAAGGCCTGAATTATTTCTACGCAATGAAATTTTACCATTCATCGTAGATAAAAATCCTTAAATAAACCCGATATGACTAATAATTACCACTTGCCGGTTTTTGGGAGTCGCGGATTTCGAAAATGAAGTAAAAATACCAAATTCAAAATAATGGATTCAGTAATATGGTGGACAAAAATTGTAAAACAAAACCGATATGACTGAAAATTTCTACAGTTTAGAGCTAGCATTAAAAACCTTGAGCGGGTTTATTTTAGGGTTTTTGTCTGCCATATTGGACTTTACATTTTTAATTTTGACAGTTTGACTTAGGATTCGAAATCAGCGACCCCAAAAACGCCCGAGTATTAATTATTAGACATTTTGGCTTTATTTTAGGATATTTGTCCGCCATATTGGATTCGCCATTCTAATTTTAACCTTTTGACTTCGGATTCGAAATCAACGACCCCAAAAACCTTTAAAAAGGATGAATGGTAAAATTTGATTGCGTAGAAATAATTCAGACCTTAAAGGTTTCGAATAGCATTTTTAAATCAATTTTTTCTCCGAACTCTAAAGTCCTAGACTAATTTTAAGGCCGGATTTGGAATCGGCATGAAAAAATCTATTCAAAAAATGTGTAGCACATAAAATTAATTACCTAAGCGCTCATGTTAATTTTTAATCTAAATTTTAACTAAGAACTGTCAACTTTGACATCGATTTTTCAGGTTAAAAATGTTTTTTTCACATTCTCTCTATTTTTCCTATATTCTGCAGGTATTCATCTACAACTTCCAATAGGATTGATCCCTCTATGTTATTTCTGTCAAAAGATAATGAATTTTGACACAAAAAATATCACTTTACCCCACTGTGCGCCCCAAGTACTTCTCACTGATAATGGGACAGAATTCGTAAACAATACTCTCTATCAACTAGCTCAAAAATTTAATATCAACCATACCACAACCCCTACATATCATCCCGAAGCAAATCCTGCGGAAAGAGTTAACAGAATTTTTAAATATCGGTAGAGACCCCAAACCTATACATTCTCTTAACAAACGATCCAATTGCGTATCTGAAATAGAAACTCGAGGCCCTGAATCTTGGAAAGATAGAATGACTACAATTCAATCTATGCGCTATTGGGTGATTAAGAACCTAGACCATGTATTCGAAAAACAATCTAAATACTATATTCTCACACGCCGGCAAATAAAGTTGTATAAAGGAGATTTTGTTCTATCCCGATCTCGAGTCCTTTCATCAAAAATATAGCCGCGAAACTATGTCCTCGATACATTGGTTCCTACCGAGTCTCGACAGTGTTATCACCCACCGTCTACGAACTTTCTGACCTTACAGATAAGTTCATAGGCAAATCTCACATAGAAGACCAAAACCCTTCGTTTCCCCCCTCAATAATTCGGAACCCATTCCCTAGATAGATCCGATGGAGAATCAAGCAGATCTGCTGCGCCATCTCTACAAATATGCTGACCTCATCGCGGAGATCAAGAAAAAGAGGCCTGGCTTCTTCCCAACTCATTTAGAGACACATCGGGCCGCGCAGGCCCCACGAAGGCCATTGTGAAAGACTGGCCGACGGACGAGGAGCTCCTGCAGGAGCCCATGGAAAAATTTGATCTCGTGCCTAGAAGCCCCTCGAACCGCAAGACTGCCGAGACACAGACCTACTCTAAGGACCGAAAGAGTAGGAGGACCATAGAGGCCCAGACCCCCTCCCTCTACGAAACCCTCAAAAACCTCGCGACCCCGACTCTTCCCCTCACCCCGACCTCCAATATCATCGCGACTAAGACGACCTCTCCACCCAAAACCCACCACCCGATTTCCCCTGCTTCGGCCCAAGAACCTTCCTCGATCCCTTCTTCTCCTTCCCAAGATCCTCCTATCCCTGAACGTTCCCGCTCCTCGTCCAGTTCCCCCTCACACCGCAACAACTAGTCCCGCTCTTCCCCCTTTCGCGAACTTCATCTCATCTTTTCTCTCCTTAATACCCCTTAGCGACCCTTGTCTTTCCCTCTCCTCCTTTCTTTGCGAACCTAATCTTCCCATTTTTCTTTCTCCCCCTTCTATTTGTTTTTTTTTTCTTTTCTTCCCTTTTGCGAGTTTCTTTCTTTATTTATCAGTCCTTTTTCTTTCTATTTTAATTTCTCGCTTAATTTCCTTTGCTTTTGTGCCAATCGGTTTTGCGCCTTTTTTTCAAACACCGAAAAATTGTTCCTTACTTTGTATGGTAACACACCAGAATTACTTTTTTGTTCGCATAATTGCCTTCTTCGTTATTACCACCTATCGAATTGTTTTTTTTGCTACTCCTAGTTATTTGTAAGAATTCATAATTAAAATATTAATTTTGCACTTTAATATTTTCACTCCCCCCCCCCCCCGTTTCAATTTATTTTGATTTTTTTTTCCTGTATCTCTCTCTATTTTCTGTGCTTGCTTCCTTTTATTTCTGTTTTGCCTCTTTCTTCTTTCTTTTCTCCATTTTTTTCATTCTTTCTTTATTCTCTCAATTTTATTTTATTTTCATTTTATGATTCTATGATTTTATGATTTTACAATTTTCTTTATTTTACTATTTTGCTATTATCTTTTTTTGGTTTACGATATGATTTTCTTTGTTTAGTCAAGGAGCCCCGAATTTTAATTAAACAAAAAGTTTCTTTACTTTACTTGGCTGGTCATTTTGGATTTTGGTCCCCACTCTTTCTTTTAAAATTATCTTCTTTTGTTTCGTCTCCCCTTACGGTTTGAGACCTGTTCGGTCCTCCCCAAGGAGAGTAGGAAAATTCGGCACTCCTCTCTTTTGTTTTAATTTTAATTTATTCTATTTTCTTATGTTTTATTTGTTTGTCTTATTATTTTATTCTTATTTTTAAGAATTCAGGTCTGTTTTAATTTTTGTTTTGTTAAATTTCTGAATTCCGCTGTCTCGAGCGAGAGTCATAGAGGTTTTCGCCACTTACGCAAACGATCGATTGGATCCATCAGCACCTCCACCTTCATCAGATGTTCGCATTTCCGGTCCCTTCGTATTTATGGACTTTTATCGACTATCCTTCTGACATTCAAGGCAGGATAGACGATTGTGCCAATAATGGATCGAATGGACAGAAGTTTTTTTGGTCATCTGAGATCCAAGGCACGTTCCTGGTGAGGACAGACCGAGGCGGTTACTACAAAATTTAATATGAGAATAGGTAACTTCGCCTAAATATTATCTCTACGAATGTTTCTGTTTTTGAACAGGCATTTCTTGGCTTTTTATGCATTTTTTTCTCTCTTTTTATCGGAAGTATCAAAGAGTCCAATCTACATCTGCGGTTAGAAGCAAGGGCTCTTCGTTCTCCTCCTTGTCACCAGAATACAGCCGGCCCTGGAAGCATCGATGGGACGATTCTTGCCTCTGACTCACTCTCGTACGAAGGAGTTCGGAATCTCTTCCTGCCTCAACAGCGGCTGATAAGGACTAGCGAAGAGAAGACAGCACGATAGAATGGACGAATCGGAACTCATCGGTTATCTCTCACCGACCGCAGAGGGTTATAGAAATTAAGTTTGTGCGCATCAGCCCTTCCCCCTAATCATGTAATTCCTCACGTTCTATTAGTTCACGGGCAAGCGTGAAAACTTTCTGTTAGCGTCTGTGAACTTAAAGTGTCAACAAGAGACACTAATTCTATCAACTGAATTACCCAAGGCAGAATCCTGTTTTCTTTAAATGATTTAGCGAAGTCAATTCATTATTTTATCCTGTTCTTATCCTTTGACTATAATCATTTTACTCCTTGGCTAAATCACCTTTGATTGATTTTCATTGCTTTTTTTGTCAAACCTTGTTAATACCATGTCTCGATAAATTTTGTTATAATCTGGAGTGCCGAAAACCGAAAATGATCGCTATTATAGGTTGTAATCTTGCTAATTTTGTATCCCTTTCGTATGCCCTTTTTCCATTTATCCTTTTGCAATACTCTTTTGTACTATGTTTTATAATGTTGAGATCTTCCCCTTATTAGTCAATTTAATTACCGAATTTCGACCCTCATACTTTGAATTATAATGCCTTTTACAATGTTGAGATCCTCCCCCATTAATCAGTTTAATTATTGAATTGCGACCCACATACCTTTTATTACAATGCCTTTACCGAGTTGAGACCCTTTTATAATGTTGAGACCCTCCCCCGTGAATCAATTCAATTATTTAATTAAGACTCTCATACCTTAAATTATAATGACTTTTATAATGTTGAGACCTTCCCTTCATAAAATATAATTTCCCTTGTGTTGAGGACCCTTATTTGTTAAATTGCGACTCGTGTATCTCAAATTGCAGTGTCCTTCATTTATTGTTTTGAGACCCTTCCCTTATTTGTTACTATCTTGGATATTTAATCGTTATCTCTCGTTAATTTTTGAGAATCCTTTTTTATACCCTTTTTGAGAACTCTTTCGTATTTTCGAGACCCTTTTTTGGTACTTACTCTTGAGAACCCCTTTTTGTATTTATCTTCGAGACCTCTCTTGTATCTCATTTTGAGAACCCCTTTTGTATCTATTTTCGAAAACCCTTTTTGTATTTATCTTCGAGACCCCTTTTTGTATTTACGAGAACCCCCCTACGCCCGTCATATTATTATATGTGACGTGCGCCGAAGAAAGGGGGCTTGCTCCGAAAAGTGAGATTTTTCAGGGCGAGCGGTCGAAGTCGACCCGATAGACGGAACTTTTAGGAGAGAGGAAAAACTCACGAAATCTTCCCTCTCCACTTACCACCGCATTCTCAGCCATATAGCGGCGCCGCTGCCATGCACGGGGTATAGATGAGACGCGGAGATATAGTGGTGAGTGGTGGGAAGTGTTTCACGGGATCTCGAGCTCTCGAGCGAAAGCCCGATTTCTCGGGTACCTAACAACTCAATTATTAGCAATAATATCGCTCGGAAAATTTTGTCGATGGTTTCATTAAAAAGAGCAACTCAAAAACTATCGAAAGGTGTAAAACCTCGATTTCGATTTTTTTAGAATAAGCCCCCTTTCTCCGGCGCACGTCACATATACGCGTTCATAATATTCGGTATATTTAATTGTGTTATATATATATATATATATATATTATACTTCCGAATTACGAACCCTTCTACTTATCGGTCAAAATAAAACCTACCTTTACATATTTTTTAAATGCGAACCCTTTTACCTGTTACGTTATTATATACCTGTTTATGATATTTGTACATTCCTTTTGGTTATTATGCGTGATTTATAATTCCGGACTGCGAAGGCCCTTTAATTATCTGCTGAACTAATAAAAATAAATACTAATAAAAAATAAAATGCTACTTTGCTATAAAAATTAATGTCTGAGGCTTAAGATGGTGACTGTCCAATATGCCGAAGGCATTTATTGTCAGAGTTGGATTTCATTTTTTTGAAGTCTGCACGGGGCCGTCCTGGTATATATCATCAGTCACGGACGCATTTTTGTAATGCAATTAAGTGATCTGAAAAGAGCAGTGTGTCTAATTTGACATATTGGACAAAGCCTGGTTTTTACCCCATCAGTCACGGACTGGGTTGCAGCCAAGTGCCCGATGGGGGGCTATTGTTATTATTATTTGAGTATTTTGCCCAAAAAGAAAAAGATTTCACAAATCACAGTTAAAGAATTATTTTCATTATTCACACAAAAGAATATGGGTCATTTTCAATAACCTTTAGATTTAATGTTCTAGTTATTATCCTCATTGTCAAATATTAATCAAAAGTTGTAAAAAATTTAATATTCTACCACAAAAGATGAAGTTTCAACAAAGTACAGAAGTTTTCAACTAAATAGCTGATTTTTCAAGTGAAGAAGGTAAATGTTAAACAGAACATGAAATAGGTAAATTTTCAATTTAAAAAATTCATTTTCAACCAAAAAAAAAAGCGAATTTTCAACAACATAGCTAAATTTTCAATCAAACCAAATTGCTGAATTTTCAAGCAAATAGAATAAATGTTAAACCAAACATGGAATAGTTAAATTTTTATTTAAAAAATTCTTTTTCAACAAAAAAACGAATTGTCAACAAAATAGTTTAATTTTTAAACAACAAAAATAATTTGCAACTAAAATAAACAATCTCGAACCAAAAAAATTAATTTATTCACCCCTGACATAACTTTTCAGTCCCTAGGGAGTAAAAAGACTTTTTACTCCCTAGGGACTGAAAAGTTAGGGGTGAATAAAATATCGCATGCGCCAAGGGGGAGAGGCACTTTTTCGACTTGTGTATGTTCTTAGTACTCGTCTCCGGCTCGCGCTACGTACACGCCTACAACTTGTACTGAAAACATACACACGTCGAAAAAGCCCCTCTTCTCCCCCTAGGTGCATAATATACTATTTTATGTTTGTCAAATGTTAAAAAAATATTAAAAGTACGTTGTATCATTTTGTGTCATTCATATTGAATTTTCTCGCTATAATAAAGAAACTTGTGTAAACCATATACAACGTTTTCAAATCATATAAGATTTTCTGTAAAGTAAAGTTGATAACTAATTTTTCACTAAGTCAGATTCATATGTTTGGAATATTTGTTGTAAACAACAATTTTTCTCCAAAAAATATCATCATTAATAATAATGTAACAAATAAACAATAAGTATAAGTAATTGTAATAAATAAATGATAATAAATGAACAATGCAATAAATATCAGTTCCAGTAGGGCAGGGTGCAGATGTATTACGAGTATCTACGCGCTGCACAGAACTGAACTAAGGACCCAGAAGCAGCATGCTACTGTTCTTCAAAGTCCACGTGGCTCTTTGAATGTACCGCTATAGTTCAATGAAGCAGACGCCTCTATTGCATAATTATTAATGGAATGTTTTTATATGACTGCATTAACAAAAAATTAATATATTTTTACAAATTTCGTTCGTTGTCTTAGGTGCAGTAGCATTGAAGATAATTTTTTCCTTGAAAACTACTTTATGGTCACGTTTATGAAAATATTTTATTTTTTGAAAAACATATAAGTTCTTAAGGCTTTGAAGAATCAATGACAATTTTTTTTCGAAATTTTTAAGGCATTTTTTCGGTGTTTTCCGGCAAATAAACGATGACAGTTCCTCACCAGATTTTTGCACAATAACCGCTAAAAATGCAATCGACGCAGAAATAAAGACACATTTACATGCACTTTACAGTTTTTTTACCGCTTTTCGTGTCGAGATATTCATGCCCAAAGTGACCTGACTACATGAAAAAATCAGAGAGTAGTTTCCACAGCACCAAAGAGGTGCAGTAAGCGGCGCGATTTTTCAGTGACTACTGGCTTGTATTTTCTACAAATAATGAAAATATGAGTTTTATTTAAACAGATAACAACATTCTAAGACATTACAAACATACGAACTTGTTGAATGAATGGACGCACAGAGTAGTGGAATAGTAGTTTATTGGAGAACAAAGGATGGTTACATTCTACACGGACGAGCGATCATCGCGGAGTGAGAGGGGTTGCCCGACACCAGCGTGCTTCGCATATAGATAGCGTACCCAGCACAGCACTACACTAGTGCTCCGCTGCCAGCAGTGACACTTGTGCATTCTATATCTCTAACAGTCCTACTTAAAATATACAAGTTCGTAAAAACACATTTCTAATTACATAGTTCGCAAGTTACAATAGATGAGGTCTTACATGAATTAAATCTGGAAAATATTCAAATGATTTTACATGCAATGCTTTTGTCAGAATGTCTGCTGGTTGATTCGCTGAATTAACATATTCAATCCTAAACAGGTCATTATTATAGTTTTCTCTTATAAACTTGTACTTAATGTCTATGTGTTTTGTGCGACAGTGATATCGCAAATCTTTTATCAATTGGATCGCGCTCTGATTGTCAACGTATAGCACAGGTATTTTCCAATTATCATAAAAAGCTTTAATCCATCTTTCGGTCGAAATAACCTCTTGTGCAATAGTGCACGCAGTAATAAACTAAGACTCGGTAGTGGTAAGAGCAATCGTGCTCTGTTTTTTAGATGCCCAAGATACAAGACATTACCTAGTTTTAGAATTAAACCTGAGACCCATTCTCGCTTTGCGTGGTAACTTGCATAGTCCGCATCATTATACGTTGATATTTTTAAACAATCATTCTTACTTTTATAAATTAGACGTACGGATGAGTTATGGTCGGGAGAAAAATGAGGCTACCGATAGCTTCTTTATACGGAACATTGTTCGCACTCCCATCCCCGCCATTTTCAAAAATAGCAGCAATGCTATTTGGATTAGCAGGTATTCGGACGCTATTAGCATTGTCTAAGTTAAATTTATTCACAATCTTTTCAGCATATGTTTTTTGATGTACGAACAACGAACCGTTAGACAAAGTATTAATTTCTACACCTAAAAAGGTTTTTAGAGAATTAAACGTTATTTCCAAATTTTCTTCGAGATATTTTAGAAACATGCAGTCTTTTCTCTACTTTTCGACGCAATTACACCGTCATCAACGTAAATTATTCAAAATAGTTGTTATTTACCACGTTTACTAATAAAAACGCACGAATCAGCATCTGTAGGATGTAAATCGAATTTCTCTAAACACTTTCCAATTTTTGTGTTCCGGCATCTAGCAGATTGTTTCAATCCGTACAAACTCTTTTTTAACAAACATACTTTATCCGATCCGTCTTCAGACCCTTCAGGTTGGTGCATATACATGGTTTCTTTTAGATAGCTGTTTATAAAACCTGATTTTACATCGAATCGCATACAATGCATATTTTCTGAAGCGCTTATAGCTAAGAAGACTCGAATTGTATCTCGCCACTGGGGTAAATATTTCTTTATAATCTACATCTTTTTTTTTTAAAGAAAATCCTTTATAACTAACCGTGATCTAAATTTTACATTATTTTTTTCCGGATTTGCTTTTACTTTATAAAACCATAGATGAGAGTATTTTTCGCATTTATTGGTGCATTAACTACAGTCCAAGTCTTATCTTTATTGAGTGATAAGATTTTTTCATTCATAGCTTCTCGCCAAGCCCGTGATTCCTCGCTATTTATTGCCCACTCGTAAATGTTTGGTTCATCAAAATCCGCAATAAACAAATCTTCAATACATTCGAAATCAAACATATAATTGGTTACTATGTTACGACAGTCTGGTTGTTGCAAATCTCTACAGTTTCGCAAATTATATCCTTGTTCGTTTGCTTGTTCGTGTGCATTTATGTTCTGATTTATATTTTCGTGTTCTACATTTTCGGGTACATTATTTTCATTTTCCAAATTATTTGCAATATCATGTTCAGGTTGATTAGTGTCATAACTTGCTTCAAAAATGCAAAAATCATGCTCATTATCGTTTGTTTCTATAGTATTAGATTGTAATTCAATTTTAAATAACACATCTCTGTATAATCTCTATCTTATTTTTATCACACATCAATATCCTATAGCCTTTCGTACAATCGTCATAACCGACAAAAATACCGATTTTAGATTTCGCATCCCATTTTCTTCACTGATTTTTATTAATATGTGCATAAACCTCAGTACCGAAAATTTTAAAATAGTTGATGTACATTTATTTCCGTGCCAAAAAGCATACAGAGTTTTACCCGGAATGCTATTTTTTCTACTTCTATTTAGTACGTACCCTGTTGTGTTTATGGCCTCTGTCCACAGATTTTTCGGTAAATTTTTAGCAAGTAACATCGTGCGCGCCGCTTCTACGAGTGTGCGATTTTGGCGCTCGGCTTTGCCGTTTTGTTGTGGCGTGTGAACATTTCTTTGATGCTTGATACCGTTTTTAAAAAGTATTTTACTCAATTCTTTATTAACATATTCTAAGCCATTATCAGTTCTTAGTATATTTATTTTCATGTCCGTTTCTTTTTCTAAGCGTTGCATATAATTAATAAAACAGTCTTTCATTTCGTTTTTATGTTTCAAAAATAGGTCAAACATAGGTCTGAATGAATTATTTCGCCTACTCTAGTTGTATGATTTTCGCTGGATGGAAAGGGACTTCTATGCATTTTGCCGAGAGCACAAGCATCACAGAATTGATTCGATTCGTTTATCTTAACACTATTACTTCTAAGAAAATTCTTCATATGCGTAAAATTTACCCTTTCTTCAGCAAAATACGAGTTTTCTACTTTATCGATTTTTATTTTCATTATAAATAAATTACTATTCTCGAATTTTTCTCCAATTTCCGCGATTTCATTATTTTCATTATCATTCATCAATTTTATTATTTGATTATCTTTATAAGACGTATATTTAACTTTATTCGATTTAAAAATCATATTTTCCGCAAGCGTTGCTCCCAAAGAAAAAAGGTTATATCCAAGTTCCGGCACGTAGAGCACATTTGTCAAATATTTTCTTACTTATTTTCGTGTCGAGATATTCACGCCCAAAAGTGACCTGACTACATGAAGAAATCAGAGAGTAGTTTCCACACCACCCAAGAGGTGCAGTAAGCGGCGCGATTCAGCGTGCAATGGATGTCAATCTGAAAGGCGAATCGGCAGACGATCAATAAGCTCGAACGATGTGAAGTACTCCCGCTTGCTAGACATATGGTGCGATGCTACAGAATCCAAGAACCATGCTGTTGACTGTGTATTTCCATTTGTTGAAATTAGCGATTCTCCTACACGGGCGTTGCCGTTTTCCGACAAATGTTGTTGTTGGGGCGTCGTGACTCAGAATGCGCAGGCCGTTGAGAATTACCTGGAAGGTGCCAGCAGTCACGGCGCTTGTGGCCGACCTTTCCACAGTGTCAACAGGCTTGTTTTGATTTGTTTCTAGCAGAGTCGTATTCGCTTTTTCCTTTCGTGTTGTTATGCCCTTTATTCTCATTGAATTTTCTTGTATTTCTTCAAAAATTGTCGCTTCCACCACTATCCACAAGAGCGCCACTCTCCGAACCTTCTTGAACGGACAATCGCGTTTCCAAGCAGATCGAAAATAATTGTAATTCGAAGGAAGGGTCATGAGAATTCTCGTTATCAACATGGTTTCATATATATTCTCATTTAGCCCTCTCAATGTGTGACATAAATCTTCAATCTTCGAAATATGGGTTGCTATGTCGTCAGTGAGATCTTTCTGCAGGCTAAACCATTTTTGTTGTAATACGTAGAGTTTATCCCACATTTCTTTTGCTGACCGGCAGTTGAGTATATGCGTCATTGGTTGCTTTTCTATCGACGTCACGATAAGCTTTTGAGCAGCACTGTCCTTTTTATTGAACTCTTTTAAGACTTTCGCATACTGCATTCTTTGCTGTACAGTTGGCGTATCTCCTAAAGCGACTGTTTTTGTCACTGTTATGTCCACAACTTCAAAAACTTCATGAAACAATAGAATCACAAGAATCTGGAATTTCCAGAAACTCCAATTGTCAACACTTTTCAGGTTTGCAATTTTCAACAGATCACTATCCATTTTGAACACTTTTGTACTTATGCACTATAGGCCGGCTTGGTTCAAACTTTCACTTTTTCTTGTACGACTCCGATGGTATGTAGATTCCGTTTTACACGAACTGGGGCTGAGACCATAACCGGTTGAATAAATGGACGCACAGAGTAGTGGAATAGTCGTTTATTGTAGAACAAAGGATGGTTACATCCTACACGGACGAGCGATCATCGCGGAGGGAGAAGGGTTGCGTATAGCTCCCTCTTAGGCCCGACGCCAGCCCGCTTCGCATGTAGATAGCGTACCCAGCACAGCACTACTACACTAGTGCTCCGATGCCAGCAGTCACACTTGTGCATTCTATATCTCTAACAAAAATATTGCTATCTTATTTTAATGAGTGTGGTACCAAAGACCAATCATATAATTGAGAGGATTAAGCCTTCTCCTCTATTTAAATAAAGCTCAGATACAACTAATGCTTTCTGCGCGTTAGTTGCGTCACATTGCGTCATCTACAGTGAAGGACACTGCAAGCAATGCCGGAAACCATACGTAATTTCAATTTCCAGTGTATTCATTGTTTGTGACAAATACACGCCAGTAGTTCAGTCATGTTATTATTATCAACACACTAATAAATCGTCGGGATATCAAAACGTTGGAAACAAATGCCAACTGCATTGCGAAATAAGTGAAAACCGCTCATAGTGTAACAGTGATACCAATGTTGGCGAACTTTTCTTTCCGCTTGCGTCGGGGCAGCGTGCTCATTGGTCGCAGTTAGTTCGCAATCAAAAACGAATAATAAAAACAACTGTCGTAATTAAAATAAACTAGAACCTCACACGCGTGCTTCGTGCGCGTCCAATTCATTTGTATGCGATTATTTTGTTTGGAAATTACACTCCGCGCTCCCTTATACGACGAGCTCGGGACCGAGAACTTTCCCTTATACGACGACGCAAGGGGGACCCGTCTATCCCCTTCCACTTATGTCATCATATTCACGCGCGAGACTATTTGCTTCCTGCGCGAGCTTTGAGCGGAAGAGTGGGGGTTCACTGGTTGTGAATAAATTCATACAGTGATTCTAAGCCCACCGTAGTAAAACAAAAATTTTCCCAGACCCAGACACAGTGAAGTGGAATCGTCTGGTGGTATATGTAAGTAAGTAAGTATACCATTAAGCCATTTCCCTTTCAGGGTAGGCGTGACACTACCCGATTCGGGTAGTGTTTCTAGGTGGATAGTTTCTTGTAGTCCTTAATATAAAATCTCTAAACGATATTCTTGATTTCGATGGTCACGATTATATCGTCTTCGCGGCTATGGATGTGACACGAGGCATCAGTGCGTTAGAAAGTGATGGAACATGTCACGTTTCGATGGTCACGATTATATCGTTTTCGCGGCTATGAGTGTGACACGAGGCATCCGTGCGTTAGAAAGTGATGGAACATGTCACGATTATTTACTTTCGCCTGCTACATGCGTGTGACACGAGGCATCAGTGCGTTAGAAAGTGATGGAACGTGTCACGATGTCACGTTCTTCAGTTGGATTCATTTGATCCCAACGGAGCCGCCTTGATCTGCGCTTGCTTGGATTGTAGTGACGTTCATTGGCTACAGTGCGCGTCTGCATTTAAATTTTAAATACGGGCGCAAACTAGAGCCAATGAGTGCCATTCAGTCGAAGCATGCGCATGTCTTTCGGGATCACTATTGGAAATAGTATAAGCGAATTGAATCGTAGTTCGAGTTCGAAAATGCGACAACGTGTTTCTTCGTATTTAGTAATGTGATGCGCCTGTTTGTATACAAACTCGTGTAGGTTTCGGTTCTACTTTTTTAAAATAATTAGAAGAATTTGAAATATTTTGAGATATTATGAAAGATTTTAAGGAGTTTTCAATTCATTTCAAAAAATTTCAAAGTGATATATATTGTAGGAAAATATTTGACAGAATTTCAGAAGATTCCAAGAAATTTGTTATTTATTGTAATAATTTGAAGGGACTTTAAAGGACTGGGCATATTTTAGGGCATTTGAAAAGAATGCAAGGCATTTGAAATTCCAAAAGATTTTAAAGGGTTTGAAATATTTTAGGATATTTTAACAAATTTCAAGGAATTTTCAACTGATTTTAGTAATTTAATTGATTCAAAAGGATTTGAAATATTTTAGAGTATCTTAAAAGATTACAAGGTTTTTTCGGAAGCTTTAAAATGTTTCGAGTAATTTAAAAATATTTAAACTAAATCATTAGGACATTTTAAACGAGTGCAAGGAATTTTCAAGAGTTCTAAAAAGTTTGAAAGTAATTTGAAAGAACTCGAAATATTTTAGGGAATTTTGCAGGTATTTGTTTCAACAATTTCGAAGGATTTTAACGGATTCGGAGAGTTTTAGATAATTTCAAAAGAATGAAAGACATTTTCAAAAGATTTATATAATTTAAAGTAGTTTGAAAATTTTTTAGAGGATTTGAAAACTTTTAGAGTATTTCAAAGTATTCCAAGGAACTTTCCATTTATTTCAGTAATTTAATTGATTTCAGCAAATTTGAGATGTTTGAGTTAGTTTCAGTAATCTAGCTAATATCAGATGATTTTAAAAGATTCTGAGTCATTTTCGAAAGCTTTAAAAAGTTTCAAGTGATTTTAAAGATTTCAAAGAACTTGAAAGATTTTAGGGAATGTTTGAAGATTCGAAGGATTTTTTTTTATTTCAATAATTTGAAGAAATTTAAAAGAATTGGAAATATTATAGGGTGTTTTGGAAGAATCACAGGCATTTTCAAGAGATTTAAATAATTTAAATGGATTTCGAAAGATTTTGAAGGATTTGAAATGTTTTAGGGTATTTTAACTGATTCTAAGGAATTTTCAATTGATTTCAGTAATTTAATTGGATTTCAGAGGATTTAAAAAATATCAAGTAATTTTAAAGATTTCAACTGAATATATATTTTAAGAAAATATTTCAGAGAATTTCAGAAGATTCCAAGGATTTTTTTTTTTATTTCAATAATTTGAAGAAATTTTAAAGGATTGGGCATATTGTAGTGTATTGTAAAAGAATCCAAGGTATTTTAATGAGATGTTAATAATTTCAAGAAATTTTAAAAGATTTTAAAGGGCTTAAAATATTTAAGGGAATTTTGAAGGATTTCAAGGAATTTTGTATTTATTTCAATAATTTGAAAGAATTGTTAAAGATTAGAAATATTTTCGGGTATTTCAAAAGAATCCCAGGTATTTTCAAGAGATTTCAACAATTTGATGGAATTTCGACAAAATCAGAGGATTTGAAAACTTTTAGAGTTTTCTCCAACATTCCAAGTATTTTTCATTTCATTTCAGTAATTTAATTGATTTCAGAGGATTTGAAATATTCTAGAGTAATTTAAACGATTCGAAGGCATTTTCGAAAGCTTTGAAATGTTTTCAGTGATTTTTAAATTTATAAAGGTCTTGAAATATTTTGGAGAATTTCTAATGAATCCAATGAATTTTTTTTATTTGAATAATTTGAAGGAATTTCAAAGGATTTGAAATATTTTAGGCTGTTTTTAAAATTTTCATTTTATTTTAAAGAGATTAACAAAATTTCAAGAATCCAAGGAATTTTCAATTGATTTCAGTAATTGATTTCAGAGGATTTTAAATATTTTAGAGTATTTAAAAATATTTGAAGGCATTTCAAAAAAAATTTCAAGTTTCAAGGAATATAAAAGAAGTTTCAAGGATTTGAAAATCTTTAGATTATTCTAAAAGATTTCAAGGAGTTTTCAATTAACTTCAGTAATTCAATTGATTTCAGAGGATTTGAAATATTTTGTAGTATTTTTGAAGACTCCAAGGCATTTTCGAACGCTTCAAAAACTTTCAACTTTCAAGTAATTTTAAAATATTTCAAATAAATATTTAAGGAATTTGAAAAGACTCCAAGGCATTTCCAAGAGATTTCAATCATTTAAAGGAATTTTAAACAATTGTAAAGAATTTGAGAACTTCTAGAGTATTTTAAAAGATACCAAGACATTTTCGAAAGTTTAAAAAAGTTTCAAGTGATTTTTAAAGAATCAAAGAATTTTTTTTTTCAATGTATGTATGTATGTATGTATGTATGTATGTATGTATGTATGTATACTTCAGTGATCTGAAGAGAATTGGTTTTTCAGCGTGGCATGGCCGTTGGCCATAATAATAATTTTTTATTATAAAATTTTAAAAAATTTTACAATTTCAATAAATTGAAAGAATTTCAAAAGATTGGAAATATTTCAGGTTGTTTTTAAAAATTGCAAGGGATTTTGAAGAGCTTGAAAAAATTCAAGGAATTCCAAAATATTTTGAAGGATTTCAAATATCTTAGGGTATTTTGAAAGATCCTAAGAATTTTTAAATTTATTTCAGTAATTTAATGTCACTCATAGGATTTAAATTATTGTATGGTATTTTAAAAGATTCTAAGGCAATTTCAAGAGCTTTAAAATGTTTCAATTAATTTCAAAAGATTTCAAAGTATTTTAAAACTTTAAGAGTATTTCAAAAGATTATGATGAATATTTATTTGATTTCAGATTTTAGGGTATATTAAAAGATTCCAAGGAATTTTCAATTTATTTCGGTAACCTGATAGGATTTGAAATGATTAAAAATATTTCAGGGTACTTCAGAAGATTCCGAAGCACTTTCAACAGACTTACAAATTTTAAGGCATTCCAAAAGATTTTAAAGTTGTTAAAATATCTTAGGGTATTTTTAAAACATTTCAGTAGTTTGGAAACCTAATTTAGATTTGTGAATGTATTTCATGCTCTTTTTGCATAAAATTATTCATAAGAAAGTAGATTTAATTTCGATTTCAAATTTAAAAAAACCGATTCTCACTATTTGAGGGCTTTTTAAAAGGGCACTTTGAGAAGGTTACAATACAAAAATTTCTAGGAATTCCCAAGGATTTGACTGATTTTAAGGTATTTGAAAAATTTGCATAGAATATTAAAAAGTTTCCTGGAATTTTGGAAAATATGGAACGATTTCGTAGGGCCTATTATGATATCTCGAAAAATTTCAAGTGATTTTGTAAGATTTCCGAGGATTTCAATGATTTTAAGAGATTTTGAAAGCTCACAAGGTATTTTTATAAAATTTCCAGGATTTCAGGTTATATCATCAGATTTAATGTAATTTCAAGGGATATTATAATATTTAAATAGATTTCTAAGAATTTATTCACAAGAATTCATGGATTTCGTATGATTCCAAAAAGATTTTCAAATATTTCAAGGTATTATCAAAGATTTCAAAGAATTTGAAAGATTTAAGGATATCTTAAAAGATTCCAAGGAATTTTCAATTAATTCAAACAATTTGAAATATTTAAGGTATTTTTAAAAACCAAAGGAATTCCTAAGAGCTTTAATACATTTCAAGGCATTTCAAAAGATTTAAAAGGATTTGAAATATCTAAGGGTATTTTTAAAAATTTCAAGGGATTTTCAAGAACTTAAAAAGTTTCAAGTGATTTCGAGAGCTTCCAAAGAATTTGAAATATTTTAGGGAATTTTAAAAGATCAAAAAGTAATTTATAATTAAAAATTTAAATTAATATGAAAATATTTGTATAAATTTAATATCTCATCATATTTTAAAAGATTCCAAAGAATTTAATAAAATTTCCGAGGATTTCTCTGTTTTATAAGGATTTTAAAAGCTTTCTAGGGTTTTGAATAAATATCAAGGATTTTAAGAAGTATTCTCAGATTTATAGGAATTGCACGAGATTTCATTTCGAATTCACCCTGAATTTTTATAAATTCTTTTGAATTCTGCAGAATTTTTTGGATTTTTTTTTAATTCACGTGAATTCTTTAAAACTCATTTAATTCTACTGAAGTCAATGTATTTTTTCATCTCTTTTTAGTTTTTGTTTAATTCATCTGGAAGTCGGAACTTTATAAAATTCTTTTAAATTTTCTAGAATTTTCCTGAACTCATTTTAAACTTACTGAATTGAATGCATTTTTTCATATTTTCCATTTCTCTTAAATTTCACTAAATTCACTACAATTTAACTGAAATTAAGGAAATTTTGGGGTTTTTTTCAATCTTCCTGAATTTAAGTTGAATTGTTTTAAAGTCTTATGAAATTATCTTGAATTCGTTAAAATTGACCTGGAATTTTTATAAATTTCATCGAGTTCTTTGAAATTCTTTTTAATTCAAAAGGACATTAGTTACATTATTAATCCTTATTAGTCACTGTTAGTCACTGTTAGTCACTTTTTGGGTAGGGAATTAAACGCTTTTGGTCAATCCTTTTGTTTAAATATGTCACTCTTTAAATTTTTTCAAGAAAATTAGCCTGTGGCACCCTATAACTTGAAAATGTATAATTTCAAATTTGTTTTAATGCTATTATAAAAGATTCTATATGTAAATAAAGTTACAAGTTCAGAATTTTGGTCTTATTAATGGCCAGGGAATTTTGA
This sequence comes from Andricus curvator, assembly GCA_932195095.1. Lineage (NCBI taxonomy): Eukaryota > Metazoa > Arthropoda > Insecta > Hymenoptera > Cynipidae > Andricus > Andricus curvator. Next base: position 80,177 of record CAKNYM010044317.1, on the reverse strand, counting down.
AAATGAAGTTTTGTGGAAACCCTTGTAATATATATATATCTTAATGAAACCAGGGTGACCGCAGATTAGGGAAGCCTCAAAAATCTCTCTGTCAAAAGTAATTAGGGCTGCCAAACAGTCACTTTCAGAATTTCATTAAAATCATTTAGAATATTTCAAAAGATGCCAAGACATTTTTTTAATAGATTTCAATAATTTGAAAGGATTTTAAAGATTTAAAATTTTTCTTTGTAATTCCAAGGAATTTTCAAGAGCCTTAAAAAGTTTCGAGAAATTTTAAATGATTTGAAAGGATTTAAAACATCTTAAAATGTTTTTAAAGATTTTAATGCACTTTCAAGATATTATTAATTTTTAAAGGAATTTTAAAGGCTTTTAATATCTTTAAGAGAAATAAACATTTTTTTCTGGAGTTTTCAAGAATTTTGTAGAACTTCGGAATATATGAAACTATTTCATAGGACCTGCAAGGTTTCAATATATTCTAAAATATTTAAATGAATTTCATGAGATTTCCAAAGATTTTAATGATTTTAATGGATTTTAAAAGCTCTCAAGATATTTTAATAAATTTTCAAGGATTCGAAAAAATATTATAAAATTTTATTTAACTTCACGGGATTTTATAATATTTTAATGTATTTTAAAGAATTTATTCATAAGAAGTGAGGGATTTTGTAGGTTTTCACAGATTTGAAGAGATTTTCAAATATGTTTTGCAATTAATTTGAATTCATTTGAAAGTCACCCTGAATCATTACTAATTCATTCAGAATTCTTTTATTATCTCTTTCCAACTTTTTTAATTCACCTGAATTCTTTTAAATTAAATCAATTCTGTTCAATTAAATTCAATCAATTTTTTTTAAATTTTCAGTTTTTGTTTCATTCGTTTTGATGCACATATTTGCTTTTAGTCACTTTTTGGATTAGAAATTAGTCTTGCTGCAAAAAACGTCGAATTAAAAATTATTGCTTCACACTCACGAGATATTCTCTGGAAATCTGTTTTTCAACAACATCGCATTCAAAATACAATACCTTCGAATAATTGTTAATCCGACGTTTTTTGTAGTGCACTTTTTTCTGCTTTTTTCGGTTCAAATAGGTCATTTTAAAAAAAAAAATTAGAGCAGTGGCAGCCTTTAGAATAATAAATTGCAAATCCAGGTCTCGGGCTCAACACACTATTGACACTTTTTTTTAAAGCGATGACGCTGTTTTGCTACTATTTCGAAGAAAATACACTAAAGACACTATTTTCAACTCAAAAACACGAATTTATCAACCAACAAAGATTTTTGAAACAATAAAAAAAATGTTGCTTTTTCAAGCCAAAAACATTGGCTTTCCACAAAACTGTTAAATGTTTAACTAAATATTCAAATTTTCAATCAAAAAGATGAATTTTTAAACAAGAAGATTAATTTTCTATCAGAGAAGAAGAATTTTGAAGGAAATATGTACATACATTTTTAACCAAACATTTGAAATAAACTAACTACGTACTTTGAGCAATGGATGTGATGTTAGTTATCTACTAATAAAAAAATTAAACTATTAGATGAAAACAATGAGTACAATCGCAGAATATATCAGGTAGAAAATATTTTTCTTGGTTAAATTATGCGATATGTCAAAATAAATTATTTAAAAAAAACTTAAAAACAGATTTCCGCAGAAGGGAAAAAATTATATTTTTTTGTAATTTCTTTGTTTATTTCAGCTTTTAATAAGAAAGAGACTGTAACGTTTATAAAGGCCTGGAAGTTCTATAGACAGTATAATTTTCTTTTTATAATAAAAGAATTTACTTATTTTTACGTAAACAACAACAGATTCGATAAAAATTTTCAAGTATAAAAAAGTTATACTAAAATACATTTTACTTTTTCGCAATAACTTGCAGCATTTACGATAAAAATTAGAAAATTAATTTTTTATGCAAAAAATTCACTACATCTCTCAATGCATAATAAAATATCAGTGGCAAATGGATTACTATTGAGCAAAGACAATAATTGCCGAGTAAATAGACAACTTAAAAATTTGTTATGATATTTCTTAAAAACTGAAAGATTGGTAATTACTGCCATTATTCTATGTATCATTCATTTTCTTCAATTTTGTACAACTTATATAATAATAAAAATTAATATAATTCGTAGCATTTATCAAATTGAAATTCATATACTCATATACATGCTATAACGAACAATTCACAATTTATTTTATAAATAATATTTCTTTTAATATGTAAAATGAAAAATTTCATTACGGCAATATAATTTAGAAATAAATTAAGTGTTAAACAAATTTGAAGAGTAAATTACAATAAATTGAATTATGATTATATTCACAATCCTTTCCGGATATGATAAAGATGGCAGAATTTACCTACAAATAAATTATGAGAAATCTATTTATTACTCCTTCAACAGAGAAAAAAATGAGAAGGAGCTCCTTATTGGAGGGTAAAAACATCATACTTGGTGCCTTCTAATTATTTTATACAAACATTTTGTGACATTAATTAAATATAAATATCATAGAAAGAATAAGTAGTTGGCTCATTCTTTATCACATACAAAATTAATAGGCGCGCGCCTTGGCGCGCGCAAGACTACTAGTAAATAACTACAAGTGTGGGCTCACCACACCCACGACGGGCCAACAGCACGTAGTATTCTCGAATGGCCACCCATCCAAGTACTAACCGCGCCCAACGCTGCTTAACTTCAGTGATCGGACGAGAACTGGTTTTTTCAGCGTGGTATGGTCGTTGGCTCATGCTAAATCGGGAATTTACTATTCAAAATCACCTACAGCCTGCAATTCTTAATCGATTTTCAATTTGTTTAAAAGTGATCAGCAATAGTCTCATAAGAGCATATATGGATTAGATTTTTTAATTTTCATCATTTTCTATTTTTTGTATAAATAAACAAAGAGCGAAAATGAGACATTTTTAATTATTATTTTTTATCTTTGAATAAATAATTCAATTAAGCCTATTTTCGATGAAAATGAATGTCGCAGAGTATATAAAGAATACAAATAATTAACAGGATATCGAATTTAATTGTTATAAACAAATTATATTAACCAAATGTCAACGTCGTGGAAATTTTGCTTGCAAAGTATATGTATGAGTTGAAATTGGTTGATTTTGTGGACAGAATCATATTTGATCATGAAAATTTGTTGCCTGGTATAACTTGTTTATTTTATAAATAAATTATATAAACAAATGCATAGTTTGGTCATTTATAGACAGAAATTAATCGTTTTTTTCTCTAATCGTCTTCAAATTACATAAGTAGTGATGTTTAGTGTAGAAGAATTGTCAATCGATATTATTTGTTTATTTTATAAACAAATGCATAGTTTGAACATTTACAGATAGAAAGTAACGGCTTTTCTTTCTGATCCTCTTTAAATTATATTAGTGGTGATTTTTAGTGATGCAGACTTATCATTCGATATTATTTGTTTATTTTATGAATAAATTTTATAAATAAATAAACAGTTTGGCCATTTAGAGACATAAGTTGTACTTGTCAATCATTGCAACAATTTCAGGATCCATTTCAACTTAATTCTTGCTCCATTTTTGCCTTAAAGAGGCAATTAATAAATCAGATGACACAAGAAGCTTATGTATTAAATTTTCATTGGTCGAAATTCGAGCGCACTTTGGTGTGTTGAATACTCTGAACCGCTTGAAATCCTTACAACTTTGGAAGCTAATTTTTCTAAAACATCACAAAAAATTTCCAGTGATCTCATTTGAAAGCAATAATAAAAAAAGATGACTTTCTGTCTACAAATAGCTCAAATATGCTATATATACTATAATTTAAAAACGATCAGAAAGAAAAACGACCACTTTCTATCTATAAATAGTCCAACTATGCATTTGTTTATAAAATTTATTTATAAAATAAACAAATAATATCGAATAACCAATCTTTATTACTAAATATTATCACTAATATAATTTAAAGGTACTAAGAAAGAAAAATGATTACTTTCTGCCAATAAATGTATAAACTATGCATTTGTTTATATAATTTGTTTATAAAATCAATAAATTATAACAGACAGCAAATTTTCATGATTAAATATGATCCTGTCGATAAAATCAAGCAATATCAACTCACAAATATACTTTGCAAGCAAAATTTCCACGATGTTGAAATTTTGTTAATATAATTTGTTTATAACAATTAGATTCGATATCCTGTTAATTATTTATATTTTTTAGATGCTTCGACATTCATTTTCATCGAGAATGGGATTAATTTAGTTATTATTATTATTATATTATTAAGTTGAAAATAAAAAATAATAATTAAAAAATGTCTCATATTCGCTCTTTGTTTATTTGCATAAAAGATAGAAAATGATGAAAATTAAAAAATCTAATCCATGGACGCTTTCATGCAACTATTGGTAATCAGATCTAAAAAAAATTTGAAAATCGTTGAAAAATTGAAGGCTGTAGGTGATTTTGAACAGTAAATTCCCGATTCAGTCCACTGCGCACCGGGGTTTTAAAAATAAAAAGGCATAGTACAATAGTTAATAATAATAATAAGACCGGTTATATATTCGATTGAGTGCTAAATCACAGCAAAATATTTCGAAAAATATATTGCAAGAGAAAAATTATTCCAGAGAATCTTGATAAAGCAAAATATCATTCAATTGAAGAGATTATTAAAGTACTGGAAGAAATTAACAAAAAGAAAAAAGACTGAAATTAATGAAAAGGAAATTTTTTACCATCATAAAATTTGTATGCTTTTTTAATTTTTATTAAATAAATAATTCATATATTTTCTTATAAAAATGATTTGTTTAAAATGTTCAAATGATTTTGATTTTCATATTATAGATCAGATAGCAAAGTTGTACTTATTATTAAAAAGGTTATAGCTGCATGTATGTTTTTATGCGAGCTAGAAAATATTGTTTAAAAAATTCTTTGTTGCTTTCGTAAACAAATTTAGCCTATTCTTTGAAAATGGGCAAACCCTGAATATGTTTACAAAAAATGTTCAAATAATTAATAATAATTGTAAATTTGCAAAGTAACGTAGGAAACACTTATTAGAAATATATTCTTTGTCTATTCCGTAAATAAATTGTGCCTATTCGTGGAAAAATAGCCAAACTCTGAATTTGTTTAGGGAAATTGTTTAAATAATTAATCATTCTTGTAAATTTACAGAAGCAACATAGAAAAGAGTCATCAGGAAGACTCTTTTTAGCATCATAAAAAAAAGTAATCTTAACGATATTCTTGGTTAATCCTATAAAAAAAATTTAGCCTATTCGTTGAAAATAGCCAAAATTTGAATTTGTAAAGCAACATCAAAAAGAGTCATCGGAAAGACCTTCTTAGATGATTCTGTGAACAAATTGTGCCTATTCGTGGAAAAATAGCCAAACTCTGAATTTGTTTATGGAAATTGTTTGAATAATTAATCATTGTAAATTTACAGAAGCAATATAGAAACGAGCCATCAGAAAGACTCTTCTCAGCATCATAGAAAAAAGTAATCGGAAAGATATTCTTGGTTAATTCTATACAACAATGTAACCTATTCGTTGAAAAACAGCCAAACTCTTAATTTTTTAATTGAAATTGATTAAAAAATTAGTCATTATTTTTAATTTACAAAGCAACATAGAAAAGAGTCATCGAGAAGACATTCTTAGTTGACTCCGTAAACAAATTGTGCCTATTCCTTGAAAAATAGCCAAGCTCTGGATATGTTTATAAACATTGTTTCCAAAATTAATAATAATTCTAAATTCGCAAAGTAACATAGAAAAGAGTAATTGGAAAAACTTGGTTGATTCCGTAAAGAAATTGAGCCTATTTGTTTAAAAATGGACAAACTCATAACTTGTTTATCAAAATTATTTAAATAATAATTAGTTCGTGGAAACTGGCAGAACATTATAGAAAAAAGTCATCGGAAAGATATTCCCACTTAATTCTGTAGAAAACTGAGCCTATGCGTTAAAAAGTAGCCAAAATCTTAATTTCTTATTTGAAATTATATAAATAATTAATAATTCTTGTAAATTTACAAAGCAACATGAAAGAGAGCCATCGGAAACACATTATTACAGTAGAAGTCCGATAAGTTTCTTATTTCGGGGCTGTAGGAGCGGAAAATTCCAGGAATTGCGGACTTATCGGATGCCCCCTCTAGTAGCACGATATTAGGTGCGCGCATGCGTGAGAATGATGCGCAAATCATAAGCAAAGTAGCACACGTAGTGGGAGAACCCCAATTAGTGTGCGTGCCGTGCGTGTGATGACGTTTTAAGGGGAGTGTACACTTATCGGACGGCAACTTATCGGACTTCTACTGTAATTGACTCCGTAATAAATTGTACCTATTCCTTGAAAAATCGCCAAGCTCTGAATACGTTTATGAAAATTGACAAAATGATGAATGATAATTGTATATTTGCAAAGTATCGTAGAAAAGAGTTATTGGAAATACATTATTTCTTGATACCCTAAACTAATTGATCCTATTCGTTGAAAAAAGCCAAAAGTCTATTCGCTGAAAAATAGACAAAAGTCTATTCGTTGAAAAATGGCCAAGCTCTGAATTTGTTCATGAAAATTGTTTAAATAATTAAAAATTATTATAAATTTTTAAAATATCGTAGGAAAGAGTCATCGAAAAGTTAAAAATATCCAAACTATGAATTTTTTTATGAAAATTGTTTAAATAATCAATAATTCTTGGGGATTTACCAAACATCATAGGAAAAAGTCTTTAGAAAGATATTCTTAGCTGACTTAGTTTTCTATAAAGAAAATAAGCCCAGGATGAACACATTTTTTTAATTTTCGAAACTTCTTTGAATTCCAAAAATAATTCAAATTTTCATGTTTTCTGAAAAAAAGCACAGGATGGATTCATATTTTCAATTGTTCAAGATTCAAATAATAGTTACAATTCGAAGGTTGTCATATTCTTGGAAAATATAACTGAAAGTTAAACAAAATAAAATTCTAAACGTTCATAATTTTCTATTGTTAGTTAAAATTAGAAGGATATAATTGTCTTTGAAAATGTACATGAAAGTAAAAAAAAATCGTAATTGTTCATAATTTGTATTCGTTATCGGAAAGATATTCTTACTTCACTCCGCTTTCTTTAAAGATAAATGAGCCAAGGAAGAACACATTTTTTAAGTAACAACCCTTTAGAAATGTCAGCTAATAGTAAAGTGGCGCCCCCACCTCCCACTGTACCTCCGATGTCCATATTATTGATATATATTTAATTTAAAAAAAAGTTAAGCAACCACCGCAGGGTCCCACTAAGAGCAACTGCCATCCAAAAAATGTCAATAGCCCCCAGTAGCACCGCGGTAAATCACACCCACGGCCACGTCTCACAACCGTGAGATGGGTGGTCATAGGCAACGACAAAATCACAACGACAGGCCGGCGAAACCCTCGTGTGTCTTAAGGACACGAAGCGACCCAAGGATGACAGCTTTCTGCATCCATCTCGCAAGTGCCTTGGCATATTTTTGGCACGCGGGTATGGCTTTAAGGTTACGAACCAGTAATCGTTTCGCACCTCCGAGAGCACCTATCACAAGGACAATTACTTGTACCGAATATTTTGGGTACAGTCGTTGTAGATCTCTTTTAAGGTCTTGATACCTCTCCTCTTTTTCTTTCTCCTTTGCAGTGACGTTGTATTCGGACGGAGCCGAGAATTCGATCACGAATATAGTTCGTTTCTCGAAGTCCTGGAGAATGATGTCAGCCCTCGAGTGTGCAACGGAGACTGCTGTCCGAAAATCGTAGTTCCAGAAAATTTGGCACTTCTCGTTTCGGACAATCGACTCTATCTCCCGTGGAGCGTTCGGCAGGGCAGGGTCGCGGCCAACACCGTAAGAGCGACAAAGATGGTAATAAAGCACCCTTAGGGTCGCATTATGTCTGCAGATATACGTCGTTCCCGCATGGGTGGGACACCCCGATAGTATGTGTTCTAGGTAGTCACCGTGTATATGACATGCTCTGCACCGATCGCTGGGAATTTCTTGACATAAAATGCGGTCATTTGAGGAAAGCAAAAGTTTGCTCCTTCGACAAGGACTGTTTTTCTACATTTCTGTGAAAGTTTTCGTGCAATTTGTTGTCAAGTAGCTGATAGTGAAATTATTCAACCTCTGTTTTCTTTACTTCGGCTTTTAGAAGTGAAGCATCTAGATGGAGTAATGCACTTTCCTCACTTCGTATGTTAAAATGCAGGCCAAGGCCCTCGGCCGCCTGCTCCGCGGCTTTGTAAAGGAACGCTCCTTTGCCAATCATCTCGTGTTTCCTGACCATTTTTAGGAGAGGATCTCTGCCATTTGCAACGATGTAAGCTGTACTTAGAACAATTCGGTTATGAAGACATTGGAGATTCAGAAGTCCGCATCCGCCTTGACAGCGTGAGATGTATAATCGCGGAACGGACGAATTGATATGCAAACTCTTTTACATATACATGATCTTACGTGTGGCGATATCAAGGATCGTAAGCTCGTTCTTTGTCCATTGAACCACCCCAAACGAGTAGAGTAGAACCGGGACGGCAAGCATGTTAGTCGCAGATACCTTGTTCAACGCCGATAGATTTGAAGACCAAATCTGTCGAAGAAGATGTTTGTATTTGCTTCGGAGAAAGTCCCTCACTGATGTTACGTCCTGAATGTGGCTTTGAGCTACGCCCAGGTATGTATAGGTCTCTCCAGTGTCAAGATGTCTAATAACACATATCCATAAGCTCAGGGTCATTGGGAACGAAAATAATCTTTCCTTTCTTCAGAAGAATCTTGGCACAGTTGTCCAATTCAAAGTCCATACCAATCTCTCCTGTGTCCCTCTTGACGATATTTAATGCACTCTGAATTTTGCTTTTACCAGAAGCATAGATCTTCAGGTCATCCATATAAAATAAATGAGTGACCTTATGCTCGCGATGAATAGTGTCGCCGCAGAGGTATCCAGGAGAATATCGTAGTGCGAGAGATAGAAGCAGAAGTGTTATAAAAAAATCCAGAGAACTCATGGTATCGCCCTGAAAGACTCCCTTCGAGAGTTTAGGACAGCTGTAAAGATTTTATACAGTGTGTTCAAACAAGTGATGAATTTCAAAAATTGCATACTTTGTGATGACTTTGTCTTATGACTTTGAATTATGAATACTCGTTGATGTTTAAAAAATTTAAATTTGTTTAAACATCTACGAGTATTCATAATAAACAATTTAGTACTTACAAATATTAAAATTTGTCGAAAACTTAGTGAGATAAAATGTTTCTCCTGCTTTTTTTTTAGGTAAAATATATGCTTGAACATATACGTATTATTTACATAATTGTAACATTATTCAAACAAATCATTTTGTTATTATTGATTAAATAACTCATAAAGTCTAGAAAATACGTTCATTTCGCGAGTTAACTGAAAAAAAACAAATATTTAAACAAATTAAAATTGTTTAAACAATTGAATATGAGTTAACAAATGACTGGGTATTCTTAAATTACCGATTAATGATTACTTATTTTTAAAAAAACGTTTAAAAAGCGTCAATAAACCGCAATATTACGTAAAATTGAAATTTGTCACGTATGGGGTTTTCTTTGGGGACCCATAAGAGTGGCTTAAAATTATTCAACCTCAAAATTTATGATTGATTCTTATTCTCTGACGAATTCTGAACAATATACTGAAACACGGAATTATTTGTAACATAGTATCGCGTTTAAATATTAGATTTGGAGATTTTTTTTTTTTGGGCATTCGAACAAAAGTGGGGGGTGAGAGCAGAGAAATTGGAAAAAAAATCCACCAAGTATAAATAAGAACCACCCTAGTGCAGTATACCTACACATATCCACGCGACGCACACTTGTGCAGAGTCCATTCTAATTTACCGACCGAGTCGTGGATCTGCTCGTGGCTATCATCGTAAGACAATCAAGCAAGACTGTTGTTAGAGTTTTAAAGACGTCTGATACTAAAATTCACATTTCGATTCGAGAATGGCAATTATTAGAAAAGATGATCTTTTTTTTAAAATTTCGATCTTTTTTTAAAAATTTCGATCTGAAATTGAGATTCTTTCAAAGGACTACAAATTCCCCATTACGGACGTGCAAATTGCAGGAGCTCTTTTAGATTCACGTTTCCGAAACTTAAAAGATGACGAAATTGCTTCAAAAGATCCCTGTCCAACTAAGTCACAGTTTTTGTTAGAGCAAGTTCGACTTTACGTTCTACAAACTGACCTTCCGACTGATCGCGCTAATCCTTGCACAACAAATTCCATGTTGCAAAAAAAACCAAAAGAGAACATAATTTCCTTTGTGGAGAATCATTCACTAGATGGCCAATCTGAAAGTTAAACTACGATTGAACTAGAATGCAGTTCCTTTTTGTGAAGAAAATAATGTATAAAGATTAAGGAATAACTTTGCTAAATGGTTAAAGGAAAAAAGACCAAAAAATCGAAAATACATTTAAAATTTAATTGGAAGTTCCTATTGAATTTCTAAGCGATTTTATCGCTTAGAAATAAACAAGAAAGAAATTTAAAAAAGACTATTTTAGAAACTCGCGTCGACATTAACGCCGCCACGCCACTGCCGAAAATTGAGAACGGCGTCACTGATTGTGGTTTACCAGAAAGCCGCACTAATTAACCCTAAAAGGCGTTCAAATTTCGTCGCCATTCTGTTAGACGCACGCCCCCTTGGTATTAAGAATATCCAAAAACATCGTAAAAACTCACTGAATGATAGGACGAAATGACTCGTTCGATCATTATATGAAAAAACTAAATAATGGAATTCATGACAGAATCAGTAACATAATTAAACAATAGGGTGATTAACCATAATATGGTAGTGCTTTAAGAATGAAAGGGAACATTTCAAAATGGCGGTCACACCCTGACCTGAAATGACATTGAAAGTCGACGCCACTGTGAAATATTTCTACCTGACTGAGGCAAGGACAATAGATGTACTTTTACAATCGATGATTGAAAATTAAAGTTTTAAAGCCTCACGCCCAGTACAATGAGACAATTCAAGACTTCTTGACCGCATAAAATCGCGCTTGGATGGCAAATTCGATGCTTGTATCCACCACAAAACACCCTCCTTTTAATACTGCACATTTTGATAATTCTGACAATTTAGTTTCTAACTCAGGTACCGTTAACTGAAAAATGAACGAAGCTGACAAAATCGACGAAAAGTGTTCGAATCGTCATTCGCGTAACTGGAATGCTGAAATTCGGGAAAACCCGTAACTGGCAGTTACTACTCTCTTCCAATTACGAAGCTCTATTCCAGAAGCCAACCCCATTTCCGTCGGATCGACGAGGTCAATTTGATTTTTTTTTCGATTCTTATGTAAAATGATCTCCAGAATCCAAAACTGAGTAGCACATCTCTGGCAAATGTGCCGTTCTCGAGATATTCGCAATTAATTAATTTTTTTGTTATAAATGTAACATTAAATATTCAAAATTTAAAATTTTGGAAATTTTTTCTTCCTCTTGTTAGACAAAATCATGAGAAACAATAGTTGTTGCAGTATTTGAGCGCTCCGACGACTACTTATTGTAAAAATCAAATAACATGTAAAATAAGTGGCAACAAATACTTTTATCAATGAACAAAAAATATTTTATGAATGAAAATGAAAAAAAAACCCTTTTCTATTACACACAGAAGCAGAGATATTCGCTCAAAATTCAAACAATTGTACAGGTCATTTTAGTACAACTTCAAAGAATGAGTACACCAATTTTGACACCTTTATTACTTGTACAGAAAGAGATACATCAATTCAAAGCGAGCAAATTAAACAATCATCCTAATTTGCATAAATTTGAACAATTTATCGATAATTTCGGCATACTTGCATTTATCCAGTACGTAAGTATAGTTTCTTGCAGGAATTTTTTCTCTAAAACTAATTTGCTCCATGAAAAATGACTATTTATTGCAACGCAATAAAATGACTTCAACAAAAGCTCTGTTATCTTGCAAATTATTAACTTTAGGGATCAGTGTTCATTACAAAAATGTGTATTTCAGTTGCTACTTTCAAAAGAGTATTACTTTTTTGTCACTCAGAACGGAAATGGGGTTGGCGTCTTCACTAGTCATAAACAGACCTGTCGTGAATTGGGAGAACGCCGTTTACGCAATTTGGAACGTATATTAATGCAGTTATGGCGTTTCTCGAATTACAAACCTTTTGCTCGTGGGTTGGATAATTCAGGAGAACGCCGTAAGCACATAAGGACCTTTCCAAAATTACGATGGCTCCAGACAGCTGTCCGATATTTTAGTAAATACCGTAACTGCCCGTTAACGCGTTCTCTCGAATATAAAAAACATATTTTTTGAATTCTTGCAGTTAACAGTGTTTTTCCAAATCACGACAGAAAAAAACACCTAAAAGCTTGTTATATTTACAGCAGAAGCACCATAAATATGAATAAAATAAAATAAATAGATTTCAATCACACTGGAACTTGGATTGAATTACGGTTTCGGACATGGCTCGCACTAGCCTTGATGCTATTTCCAGGGCCTCCAAACGTAAACTGTCAGGGCCGTGTGAACCATATCCAATTGGAATACACTGGAACTTGGATTAAAAGAGTTCGGATTTACTGCGTTCCGAGAATTATTGCAGCGGCGGTTTCGTGGTGAGACAGGAGACCGCGGGGTCGAGAGACGGTTGCTCAACCATGCGTAAACACCAGCAGCGTAGCGACAAAGGAGCAGTGCGCGGGTACACACGCGCGTCTGATGCGTAATATTATTCATTCCAATTGGAAATGGTTCACACGGCCCTGACTGTTTACGTTTGAACGTTCTGGATTCACAATCAAGGCCACTGCTAGCTATGCCGAAACCCCTGGTAAATCGAAATTTCAGTGTATATATTACGCACAAGACGAGCGTGAGTACCCGTGCACTGCCCCCCTGGTCGCTACGCTGCTCTACGTCACGCAGCTCTCACCACAAAACGGCGGAGCCATCAGTTCTAGGAATATAGTAAATCCGAGGTACCTAATTCCAGGTCCCAGTGTATAAAGATATACTTACCATCATGGATGAGGGTATTTTGCACGAATTTTTTTTATCAGTACAGGATTTTTACGTTACACAGTGGGATAAAATGATGGAAAAATCTCCAAAATGATTTCTGCCACAAATTTCAACCGGTTTAACATAAATTAAGGCTATCTAAATTCTTAAGAGATAGCTACAGCCTTATTAAAAAAAAAGTTAAAAAATTTTTTTTGTATTTACGATTAAAGTTTTAAAAAAATTTAATTTTAAGATACTTATGCTATATATGACACGTAGGCTATTCAAAATAAGCGATAATGTGCAATCGATAAATAAAGTTCGCAAAACACGAATTGAGAGATTATTATAAACGAATAATTATAATTTAAAAAAAACGGTTTTCGATTAAATAGTCCAATAGTTTTTTTTTAGAAATCTTCATAAAATAAATCTTTCTAAAAAACTAATGGACTAGTAGATCGAAAACCGTCACTACATCGACAAACTGCATTTAAAAAAAATATATATTTTTCATTGTTATAAACAGATTCTTATTTTGAGTCATTTTTAAAGTTTAAGGTACTAAAAACATGCTGCCTTGTTATTTTATAGCTGTCAGCTTCCGATAGATGAGAGTTAGGCACTTAGGGATAGCAATTAGCGTTGGTGAAAATATAATGCGGTGACAGGGTGTTTCTCCTGAAGAGATGTTGGTAAATTAATGTATTTATAATTAATTTATGATGCAATCTTTGGTAATAATGTTTTGCTACAGTTATGCTTGAGAGCTTCCGTTGTATTACTATTTTGACGGTTGCAAAAAGGTATTATGATAATAGGATATTTTAGAACCATTTGGGAGACCACAATGAGCTCTTGAATTCTAAGAAACCGGGGATCGATCAACGAAGTAGTTTCGAACTTACGGGTATGGCGGTGCTAGCTTCATGTGAACTTAACGCGCAAGCCATTTTTTATTGAAAATTAAAAGCTCAAAATTGGGTCCCAGGGTTTTTTTCAACCTTTAATGAGCCCTTAATTTTAGTATGAAACCGGGATTAATTGCAGCATTGGTGTATTGGCGGCGCTAAGTTCCGATACGTCTAATTTACATGGTAAACAGACTTTCATTGCATACTGGGTTTACTAGTTTTTTTCCTACCTTCTGAGCAGAACGAACATGAAAAATTTCAACGTTTTTCTCGCTAGATGATCCTTTGTAGTCACGTATGCTTGGTCTCCTAGGTATTTCTACGTTCCGGTTCAAATTGGCAACCTGTTCAAGATTCTTCTTGGAGAAAACGCTAGGTGCTTTTACAACAAGTATGGATGTGACTGATAAATCAGTTTCTTCTGACGTGTCAGGAGTAGGTGGTGGAGTATCAGGGACAATGGGAGGTGCAGCAGCTCGATAAACAGACATGCTGGGGTGTTCTATGAGTAGGTCTTCCAGAGGCGATGTTTCCAGGTGTACAGGACTTGCCCTCGTAAAGCAAGCTGGCGGCGTAACATACCATGATTCATCCAAGGAAGTAATGCCCTCAACTGTAAAGCATGAAATAGTAAACTAGGTAAGCAGGCTTTTTGAATGATATAATTTGTTATAAAAAATATATATACTTTTTATAATATTAAATTTCTTTCGGTTCTTTATTATAATTTTATAAAAATGATTACATAAAAAGTAGTAGTATAGCTATACTGCTATGGCGCAATTTAGCGACCAAGCAAGTTTCTATTCCAGGCTAAGTTGCTCTCAGTCGGTATTATCCCTCAGTCGGTAATCAGAATCCTGATATGGATCGAAGCTCAGTCGGCATATCACGAATCTACCTTAACGATCAAGTACTGGGACTTAGTGTCGCCCCCAATTGGAACTCTGCACACGTTCTGAACTTAGATGAGTAAAAAATTTAAAATTAGCATAAAGATTTCAAAGTTGAACCAGAGGCGGAAAATGGAGTTGAAATTTTGTACTTAGTCCTAGTGACATCGTTACTGTCACTCTGCAGATGCGCAGGGCATTCTTGTCTGATAACAGACCACAATTAACGAGTGACTACTGGAGAAAACCCTGTGAGACTTGGAATTGTGAGGCCCGGGACTACTCCAAGTTAGCTTCCCCAGGTCAACCCTACGGAAAGGGGGAATTAAGCGCTACCAGTAGGGATGAGATTGCGATTGATTGATCACTTACACAAGGACTGGGATGTCAAGCTAACCGAAATTCTGTTCAATTTACAAAATAGATGCAACGCCGCTACAGGAAGAACGATACTTGCGGCGTTATCCAATTCCGTATGAAGATGGTCCTCGCTACCAGGTTGGGGACCAGGTGAGAACAAAAGCGCACCAACTCTCGGATATGGAAAAGAAATTCAAAGCGGGTCTCGCCGTAAAATGGGAAGGTCCTTGCTTGATAAAGAAAATTTTCAATAACGAGATCTATCAGATTGACGGATGTAACAGGCTGATGAAGTCCATGAAAGGGACGTACGTCCTACACATCTTCGCACCAGTCAATACCTACAACCAAATCCTTACGGACGAGTTGGTACGCCCCACAGTGGGGTGAAATTGGAAAACGAGGTTCAAAATGACATTTAGAACGTAATTATGCACAGATTTTAGATTTTTTTTTGAAAAATTCAGAACTAAATTTTTCAGAAAATGGTGAGAGTAGATTTTTTTATTTTTTTGTTTATTTAATTGTTATGTTAATGCAAACAGCGAAAAAAATGTCGATTTTTTTTATTTCATTTTTTATCTTCTAGACAAAATTTTTCTTATACTTCTCGTCCCTTGTTTTTAATGCACAGGGGTATGAGAAAGATAAAAAAATTGTTAACTTGCAAAGTTAGTTGTTATAAACAAATTGTATTAAGAAATTATCGATATTAGGGGTTACTCGTCTTCAAAGTATATTTCTGCTCTGAAATCGCTTGCCTTCATCGTTAAGATGATACGTGGCCATTGAAATTTAATATTGAATGTTATTTGTTTATTTTATAAACAAATTATATAAACAAATGCACATTTTGACGTTTTTAGGCGAAAAGAAACCGTTTTTTCTTTCAACCTTCTTGCAATTATATTGGCAATGATGTTTTCTGAAAAAAATGTCGCCACTCATCAGTATTTCTTTATTTTATAAGCAAATTATATAAACAAATACACATTTTGGGCGTTTTTAAGCGAAAAGTAATCGTTTTTTCTTCTTACCATGCTGAAATTATTATGTGAATGATGTTTTCTAAGAAAAATTTTGCAACCCATCAATATTTGTTTATTTTATAAACAAAGTATATAAACAAATGCACATTTTGGGCGATTTTAAGCGAAAATAAACCGTTTTATCATCTGACCTTGCAAACATTATATTGCCAATAATGTTTTCTGAAAATTGTATTGCCACTTACAATATTTGTTTACGTTATAAACAAATTATATAAACAAATGTACATTTTCAGCGTTTTTAAGCGAAAAGAAGTCGTTTTCTCTTCTGACCTTGCTGAAATTATATTGCCAATGATGTTTTCTGAAAAAATTTCGCCATTCATTAATGTTCACTTATTTTATGAACAAATTATATATATAAATTCACATATAAGGAGTTTTTAAGCGAAAAAATATCGTTTTTTCTTCTGATCTTGTTGCAGTTATATGGCCAATGATGTTCTATCGAAAAATGTAGCCAAGCACCGCTAATCGTTTCTTTTATAAATAAATTATATAAACAAATGTACATTTCAGATATTTATAGGCAGAAAGAAATCGTTTTTCTTTTATTATTGTTTAAACTATATTGACAATGAATTGTCTAGATGAAATATTGTCATGCCTCACTATTTGTTTATTTAAAAAAAAAAAATTAGGTAAACGCCTAAAATGTTCATTTTTTGTATAATTTGTTTATACAATAAGCAAATATTAATGCATATCAATTTTTTTAGAAACCATCATTGAAAATATAATTTCAGCAAGGTCAGAGGAAAAAACAAATTCTTTTCGCTTAAAAACTCCTAACATGCGCATTTGTTTATATAATTTGTTTATAAAATGAACAAATATTGATGGGTGGCAACATTTTTTTCAGAAAACGTCATTAGCTATATAATTTCAGCAAGGTCAGAAGAAAGATTGATTTCTTTTCGCTTAAAAACGCTCAAATTGTGCATTTATTTGTTTATTATATAAACAAATATATTTTTATTTTTTTTTATTTTTTTTTTATACCATTAAGCCATTTCCCTTTCAGGGTAGGCGTGACACTACCCGATTCGGGTAGTGTTTCTAGGTGGATAGTTTCTTGTAGTAAATAACTACAAGTGTGGGCTCACCACACCCATGATGTGCCAACAGCACTCAGTAGTCTCGAATAGTCACCCATCCAAGTACTAACCGCGCCCAACGCTGCTTAACTTCAGTGATCTGACGAGAACTAGTTTTTTCAGCGTGGTATGGCTGTTGGCCATAAATATTGATGAGTGGCAAAAAATTTTTGAAGAAACATCATTGGCAATATGATTGCAAGAAGGTCGAAAGAAAAAACGGTTTCTTTTCGCCTAAAAACGCCCAAAATGTGCATTTGTTTATATAATTTGTTAATAAAATAAACAAATATTGATAAGTGGCAAAATTTTTTTCAGAAAACATCATTGGCAATATAATTGCAACAAGTTCGAAAGAAGAAACGGTTTCTTTTCGCCTAAAAACGCCCAAAATGTGCATTTGTTTATAAAATAAACAAATATTGATGGGTTGCAAAATTTTTCTTAGAAAACATCATTCACATAATAATTTCAGCATGGTAAGAAGAAAAAACGATTACTTTTCGCTTAAAAACGCCCAAAATGTGTATTTGTTTATATAATTTGCTTATAAAATAAAGAAATACTGATGAGTGGCGACATTTTTTTCAGAAAACATCATTGCCAATATAATTGCAAGAAGGTTGAAAGAAAAAACGGTTTCTTTTCGCCTAAAAACGTCAAAATGTGCATTTGTTTATATAATTTGTTTATAAAATAAACAAATAACATTCAATATTAAATTTCAATGGCCACGTATCATCTTAACGATGAAGGCAAGCGATTTCAGAGCAGAAATATACTTTGAAGACGAATAACCCCTAATGTCGATAATTTGTTAATACAATATGATTATAACAATTAACTTTGCAAGTTAACAATTTTTTTGTCTTTCTCATACCCCTGTGCATTAAATACAAGGGACGAGAAGTATAAGAAAAATTTTGCCTAGAAGATAAAAAATGAAATAAAAAAAATCGACATTTTTTTCGCTGTTTGCATTAACATAACAATTAAATAAACAAAAAAATAAAAATCTACTCTCATCATTTTCTGAAAAATTTAGTTCTGAATTAAAAAAAAAAAAATCTAAAATCGGTGCATAATTACGTTCTAAATGTCATTTTGAACCTCGTTTTCCAATTTCACCCCACTGTGGGGCGTACCAACTCGTCCCACAGCAAAAGATAACAGCGAGAATGGGTCCTAAATCAGTTTTGATACACTTGACGAGGAAAATACAGAATCCATAAGTATGGATGAATCTGTAGGATCAGTCGTCCCAGTTGCAGGCTCGAATAGCAGGGTCGGGTTATCACAACCAGCTCACTCACTCGCTACAAGAAGCACCACGTCGTAACGAGGCAATCCTCGCAAGAAAACCATGCTTCCTAGGCAGGAATGAACTCCAGAGGCTCTCGTCGTGCAAGAACCACATCGTGGAAAATCAAACAGACCTCGTAAGGATATCATCATTTCTCTAGAGGAAAAATTTCCATTGCCTCTCCACAGTCAGTATCAGCTTCGACCTCGAGTTACTAAGATAAATACACAGTAATTATAATTTTTAAATTTTCTGTTATACTTTTAAAAGCTCCAAAGTGCGAAATCGTTTAATATGTAGGAGTCGCGGAAATACCATAAAGTTTCCCGTTGATTTAACATGAGAAAAAGTCAGTTTATTGTAAATCTAATATTTAATCGCGACGATATGTTACAAATAACTCCGTATCTCAGTATACTGTTCAGAATTCGTCGGAGAATAAGAATCAATCATAAATTTTGAGGGTTAATGACCTTAAGCCACTCTTATGGGTCGCCAAAGAAAACCCCATAAGTGACAAATTTGAATTTTACTTAATATTGCGGTTTCTTAACGCTTTTGAAAAGTTTTTTTCCATAAAAAGTCATTAATTGGTAATTTAAGAATACCCGATCATCTTTTAACTAATTTTAAATTATTGAAACAATTTTCATTTGTTTAAACCTTTGTTTTTTCTTCTTCAGGCAAGTCGTGAAATTAACGTATTTTCTAGAAGTTATGAGTTCTCTAATCAATTATAACAATAAAATAATTAGTTTAAATAATTTTACAATTATATTTAATTGACATTATATTTAAACACAATACAATTCTTCTTTATTCATAATGTGTCCCCTAAGGGTTTACATGACTTCCATTTCTTACAACACTTCCTGCTACATGTTTTATAAAATCTTGTCCTTACTATTTACAGTTATTTACACCTATTTACAGAAAATCTTATATCTATATCCTTATTTCTATTTTATGACGATAGCGCTATTTGCGACGTGTTAGCGAACGAGTGAGCGAGCGATCGAAAGCGAGAGTGCAAGCAAGAGAGAGAGAGAGTGATAACGCAAACCCCTTTTCTAAATACTTTGGTACTCCTTCCTTTTTTATCATCTTATACCATTTATTATATTTTGATTCCTCAATCATCCCCCATCTTTCTATTAATTGTCTTTCCCTATCCTTTTTTTTCACTTCTTCATAGTTGACTTCAGTACAGTCTTCTATATCTCTAGCCATAAAGAACTCCCTCCTTTCTTCTTCCCATCTTGTTAATTCCATCGCCCTCCCTCTCCTTTCTTATACCTCCATCAAACACTTTCTCGCCGACTCCCCTCCCTTTCCCTCCCTCAGCTTCGTCTCAAAATTCCATGCCCTCTTTCCCGCTCTAGTACTTAATTTATCCCTTTGCGCTTCTTCTCTCACCATATATCCCGGCGGCCTCCATTCTACCCCTAGCGTCCACCTTATATACCTTTCTTGTAAACTCTCAATCTCTTTTCTTTCCATCCCCATATATCTGCTCCATAACCTAATACCGGCCATACCAGCGTATCAAATAACCAGATTCTCCTTCTCAAATTTTTGTTAAACCTTCTTTTTCCTATTCCCATATATGTTTCATTACCCCTGCTGCTTTTTTTTATCCTGTCTCTTATATGAGCTCTATGATCTCCATTTGCTTGCAAGGTATATCCCAAATATTTAAACTCTTTTACTTCTTCTAACTTTATTTCCTTCCATCTCCCCGTCCATTCTTTCTTTCTTCCCCCTCCTTTTCTGAACCTCATTATCTTTGTCTTTTCTGCATTTAAATTCAACTTTTTTCCATCTAAGTATTTCTCTAATCCGGTAATTAAGCCCGCCATCCCTTCTTCATCCTCTGAAATCAACAATATATCGTCTGCGTATGCCAGTGTATATATCTTTTCGTTCCTTATCCTAACTCCTCCCCACCCTTTTCTCTTCATTTCTTCTTCCAAGTCTGATATTAATATATTAAATAAATGTAGGCTCAGAGGACATCCTTGTCTTACTCCTCTCACTAACCAGAAACTATCTCCTACTTGCTCTCCTACCTTTACTTTGCTTTTTGTCTCTCTAAAAATTTCCGATACTCTCTTTATTAATCCCTCTCGTATCCCCTTTTTCACCATAACCTTTTCTATCTCGCCTCGGTCTAATGAGTCAAACGCCGCCTTTAAGTCCACGAATATTGCTACCGTTGCCCCTTTCTCCCTTTTAATCCTCTTATTTACTAAATAGTTCAGAACATATATATTGTCCATCACCCCCATCCCTTTTCTAAACCCTGTCTGATTCAGTGGCTCTATATTTTTCTCCACAACTTCTTTTTTTAACCTCTCCGATAAAACAGTCACATATGCTTTATACAGTATTGGAATTAGTGTCACTCCCCTATAATCTTTAACCTCCTCCCCTTTGCCTTTCTTCACTATGGGTACCACTACTCCTCCTTTCCATAACTCTGGCCACCACTCTCCTCTCCATACTCTATTACACATTACCCATGCCCATTCTTTTAGTTCTGTGCCCCCATATTTTCAGACTTCATTTGGAATCTCATCTATACGAGGTGCCTTTAAATCTTTCATTATTCCTAAATCCTTGACTATTTCTCCCCTTGTTATGTCCTCTTTCTCAACTCTTTCTCTACCATATTTTCCTCCTTTCCTAACTTTTCTCTCTACCCCTTCCAGCAAATCCATAAAATATTTTTTCATTCTACAATTTTAATATCCTGGTTTACTCTTTTTCTCTCTCTATTTACTATCTTGCAAACCTTTTCTTCCGTCCTAGCCTTTTCGGCCTCTTCCTCAAAACCTTTTTTTCTCTTCCTCTTTCTTTTGATCAGATAACTCAGTGTATTCCTTCTTTTTTCTCCTATGTTCTTCTCCACTACTTTCTTCTTCTCTCCATTTTCTTAATTCCTTTCTGACCTCCTTCTTTCTCTCTCTACATTCGTCATCCCATCCATTTCTATCCCCTCCTTCACTAACTTCTTTTTTGCTTGTGCACTCTAATACTCCTTTTATTTCTCCTATCATTATTTCCATTTCCTCTTTTACATTTCCTTCCCCCATTTTGATATTCCTGACTTTTTCTTTAAACTTTTCTTTACCTTCCATTGACCAATCCCCTCTTCCTGCTCTTTTTACTGTTTCTTCCTTTTTAGCCTTATTCTTATCACTCATTTCTCCCTCTACTGTCACTATTATGGGAAAGTGATCCGAATCTACATAATTCCCTATCTCTAGTTTCTTAACCTTCTCTCTTACCTCGTCGTCCACTACCACATTATCAATTACCGTTCCCCACTTTCCTCCTGAACGTGTATATTCCCCTTCCTCATCCCCCTCTATACTTCCATTTAGGATAAACCATCCCTTTAACAACTTCGGCTTAAACGCATGCCAGGGTACCATCGTATACCTGACGGTCTGGCGAACCTTTTCTATTGTCCGGCGCTCCGCCTCGAACAAACTCCAGTTCGAAGCTCGACGAGGCGTTGTGTTGCTCAACCGGAGGCTACTGTGTACGTTGCGATCGTACCTTTAAAATTTAAATGGCTCTGTTCCATACCACCATGGAGGTCGAGACTGAGGCGAGTTTTTTTAAGTGGTGATCCCCAGTAGGCCTAGTCCACTTGTCAATAAAGCATGCGTTGTTTTTTTTTATTATTATTCAAGTATCAATGAAGCATGCGTTGTTTTTTTTTTGTTTTTATGAAATTTTTTGAATGATTTACCGTAGAATGTATGTAATGCACACGATCTATACCACAATGCCCTTTCCAACAGTCCGTTATAACATGCGTGCCAGATAAAACATTTTCTTTTATGATATCATGCAACGTGTTAGCGTCGCGATTCCTGACTCTCAGGAACCATAAGAAATTATTTTTAATATCTTGAAACATTTTAAAATCCTTAAAAGCTTCAAAATTTTATTTCGAAAACTTCAAAAGTACATATTGTTTTAAATTTTTTGAAATCTTTTCAAATTTCATATCATTTTTAAATTGTTTCAAAACTTCTAAACGTTTTAAATATCTTCTTAATGAATCGAGTTTTCCCTAAATATTTTTTTTCTGCAAAATTAAAAAAAAAATCGCCTTAAAATCTCTCAGAATTTTTTTTTACAGTTTTGGAAATCTTTTGAATTGTTTTAAAATATTTTTTAATATTCTCCTACTTAATTTTTCAAAATAAAAAATCAGTTCAATTTTTTCCAGGAATCTTAAGAAATTTTTTTAAGAATTCTGAAAAATTTCAAGAGAACTGAAATTTTTGTAAGATTCCTAGTAAAGTTTAAAATGATTTATTATTTTAAAAATTAATTTGAAGAGATTATTTAAATTATTGAAAAAAAGTCCAAGAATGATCTACAATTTGAAAATATTTCAAGACATTGTAAACGAAATATAGATTTTGGAAGATTTCGAACGAAAAATGCTTTTTATTTAATGAAAATAAGTCTCCTGATTGGTTATCATGACATATAATGTAGTATGAATACCATAAACAAATTTATTAAAGTAACGTTCAGTAACATACGTTACTTTGCATTACAGTTAGCGCCTCAGTCTCGACCTCCATGGTGGTGTGGAACAGAGCCATTTAAATTTAAAGGTACCATCGCAACGTACACAGTAGCCTCCGGTTGAGCACCACAACGCCTCGTCGAGCTTCGAACTGGAGTTCGTTCGAGGCGGAGCGCCCGACAATAGAAAAAGTTCGCCAGGCCGTGAGGTATACGATGGTACCCTGACATGCGTTTAAGCCACAACTTCTTTCCCTCCCCATTCAGTATCTTGTCTTTGGATTTTCTTCCTCGCTCTCCATCCCATTCCCTTCCTCCTCCGTCTCCTGTTCTCGCATTAAAGACTCCTCCTATTATAAGCCTAATCTCTTGCTTGTTTTCTTCCATCAGTTCTCTCATCTCCTCTGTTTTCTCCTGCATATCACCATGCACATAAACCCCCACTATCTTCCACCTCTCTCCTCCCATATTTATCTCTTCTACTATTAATCCTTCTTTATGTTCTTTCAACTCTTTTTTATCCTTCTCTGCTATACATTCGTTCCTTACTCCCATCACCATTCCTCCCATTTCTCTGCCTTTTTTATTCTTCCTCTTTGCATTTTGAACCTGCTACTTGTAACCTCTTGGTAATCTTCCCATTACTCTTTCCTATCCCTTTTCATCTAGCCACGTCTCCATCATTACTACTACATCCCATTCTGTCAAATTTCTCATAAAGTTCCCATCCTTTCTTTCTAAGCCCGCTATATTCCAGTAGCATATCTTCCAATCTTCCCTACTTTTGTTTCTCGTTTCTTTTTGTTTCCTACTATTTCTTATTTCTTTATCTCCCGTTCCTTTCTCTCCTAGTTTCCCGACACCTCATTATTTACTATCTCTTCCCTGTCCTCGTCCAAATTCCACCATACACCTTCTATCTGTATTCTCCCATACTTAACCCATGTTCTTCTTCCCTTTTTTCTTTCCTCTTCCGTTATTTTCCTTAACTTATACTGCATGTTCCTTTCTACCCATGTCAAATCATCCTCTATTCTCTCCGAGCTTCCATATAACACCCTCTTCTTTGTCATCACTTCCCTCTTATGTTCCCATTTCTTTAGTTTCACTAGTACCATTCTCTCCCCTCTTCGCTCTTCCCTTCCTACACTTCGCACTTCCTCTATCTCTACCTTAGCATCAATCCTTTTTAGTACTTCTTCCACTCCTTCCATCAGCTCCTTCCCCTCTAATCTTAGACCCTTTATCACTATGTTTCTTTTTCTTTCTTCTCTCCCTTTCTTTTCTATTCTTTGTTATATTTTTATCAACCTTTCCTTCTCCTTATTCCCACTCTCCCCACCTCCAAACTCACGGTTTGAGTTTTCTATTTTTTTATTCTGCCTTCGACCTCATCTACCTTTTTCTTAGGCTCTTCCTTTTTTTTCTAGTCTTTGTTCCAACGTCTGCATCCTTTTCTCTAGCTTTTCCCTGACTTCTTCCCATTTCCTCATTTCTTTCCTAAGTTCGGCCATTTCCTGCCTAATTTCTTTGCTTATTTCCTCTACCCTTTTCTCCTGCTTTTCTTCATACATCCCCATTACTTCTATCATCATTTCGCGCGTTTCTTTCAATCTTTCCTTTTCCAACGGATCTTTAGCCTCAGCTCTGTGTCTTTCTGTCCCCTTATTTTTCTCATCCTTCTCTACAAAACTATGTTTTTCCGGCGGCGATCTGTACATTTTTGGATTTTTTAAGCTTGGCCCTATATCTTCCTTGTCTTCACTGCTTCCCCTCTCTCTTCTCTTCCTTTTGATGAATGCCTCATTCGATCCCACGCTCTTCGCCTTTAATCTATCCTTTTCTACCGTTTTCCTATTCTTTCCCTCTTATCTTTGTTCTCCCCTATCGGTGTACTGAAAACGTTCTGGTCTAAATCCCTGATTTCCTTGCTGGTACTCGCTACGCCAGCCATGAATCCAATTCAAACTATCCCGCCTTCTATCGATCTCTGTCTCCATCTACCGTCGCGTCTACCTGCCTTGCCTTTCTCCTTCGATACCCTGCCCTGCTACGAACAACCTGGTCCTCCCAACCTGTCACAAACCTCAAACCCACCTAACCTCAACTTCCATACAAATCTGTCTTCATCCCCAAAAATATCCTCACCCCCTTGTCAATCTTTCAATCTATCAATCAATCCCTCACAAACGAACCCTTCTATACACATCCGCAATCCACTCACCTCAAATTTCACCACAATTATCCGAAAAACTCAGTATCAAATTTTAACCGCAACCACACACAACGAGTATTCCTGGAAAATAAAGTACTACTTGAAAATATTATAATCTGTCGAAAATTTGGTGATATAGAAGGTTTAAACTAATTAAAATTGTTTAAACATTTGAAAATTAGGTAAGAAATGTCTGGGTAATCTTACGTTACCGATTAATGATTATTTATGAATAAAAACTTTCAAAAAGCGAAATAAACCATAATATTAGGTAAAATTCCAATTTGTCACTTATGGGGTTTTCTTTGGGTACCCATAAGAGTGGCTTGAAGTCATTAACCTTCAAAAATCACTGATTCTTATTCTCTGGCGAATTCTGAACATAGACTGAAATACGGAATTATTTGTAACATATCATCGCGTTTAAATATTAGATTTACAAAAATCTGACTTTTTCTCATGTTAAGTCAATGGGAAACTTTATAGTCTTTGCGTGACCCCTAAATATTAACCGATTTCGCTCAAATTTAGAAATTGTTTGTGGGCATTTGAGCAAAACTGGGGGGTGAGAGCAGATAAATTTTTTTTTTTTAAATGCCACCAAGTATAAATGAGCACGTCAGAGCAAAAGAAAGACTCCGCAGAGCCGTGAGGAAATACGAGACAAGTACCGTTAGAAAGAGAAACTCTTACGCAGAATGCCTGAAGAGTAAGACAGCGCAACGATAATTGTCTCGTTTTTCCTCTCGACTCTGCGGAGTCTTCCTTTTGCTCTGAGGTGCTCAAATAAGAACCACCCTAGTGCATATATTTTCTTTTAAAAATAAAATTGTTTACAATGTTCCAATAGTTTTGATTTTAATATTATAATTGTGTAAGTAAGTATACCATTAAACCATTTCCCTTTCAGGGTAGGCGTGACACTACCCGATTCGGGTAGTGTTTCTAGGTGGATAGTTTCTTGTAGTAAATA
>CAKNYM010044317.1:0-53645 GCA_932195095.1 Andricus curvator | reverse complement strand
CCCGATTCGGGTAGTGTTTCTAGGTGGATAGTTTCTTGTAGTAAATAACTACTACAAGTGTGGGCTCACCACACCCACGGTGGGCCAACAGCACGCAGTATTCTCGAATGGTCACCTATACAAGTACTAAGCGCGCCCAACGCTGCGTAATGTGTTATAAATAGTAAAATATACTTAAACGCAACTTACCGCCTCACTAATAAGTCTAACTTTTCCCACCTGTGTTATAACATATAAACCATAATTATTGAAACATTTTAGGCAATTTTTTAAATAAGAACAATAGATTTTCTAACGACAGAATATATAGATAAAGACAATGATCATCGAGTAAACTCCTAATGTCCAGTTCGAAGATTAAATTCTTCCTATGTTCATTATTTTGTCATTTAGTTTTAATTTTTGTTTGTCTTAAAGTCTCAATTGAGATATGCTCAAACCCTTTTACTCATAAAGATACATATGTATTAATAATGTATTAATTAAATAAAAATTAATGTATTAATGGTTTAGGTTAAAATAAATCAATTCTTTTCTCGAGAAATGGTTCACACGCAGTAATTGGTTCCTTTACCTTATAATCACCTGGAAAAATTACAATTTCAGCATGTTCAGTCTTTTTTCTGTTCGCTAATTAATTCCAGTACTCTAAACGACCCTTCAATTAAACCATATTATGCTTTTTCATGATTTTGTGGATTAAATCTTCCCTGTTGGAAGTAAATAGATAGAAATCCTATCACTATTAATCATGTTATTTCTCTAATATATCAATTGACAAGGAAAATTAACATAAAAGTAACGTACTTCTGGCTATTTGCATCACTGAAGTTTCACTGATTCAAATAGTTGGAAGTATTTCACTGATACCGAGTTAAATTCCACTGATTCAAATTAAAGTCTACCTAGTCTATTGTTTCCTAACTCTTCGTCTATTCAGCCTTTTCGCCTATCTCTTTCAATCCCCTATTTTTCTATGTGGGTCTATCCTTGCCTATTAGGCTAGAATGTCTTAGAATAGAAAGTCCCCCAAATTTCAGTCAAATCGGTTAATACTTATCCATCGCACTATACACTTGAAGTTTTCCATAAGATTAAATGGGAAAATGTTTTTAAAAAATTTTAAAATCATTCTGCTGTGTTAGTTTAAGGTGGCACGGCGGAACAAAAAAAGTTTCCGTAGACACATTAAATTTTAGCCTACACTATTCATTCGATATGAACGTTGTTCCTTAGATCGTAGCTCTGTAAGTTCAAAAAGATTTGTTTATATAAGATTTTCAGATTTATCCAAGAAGCTCTTATGTTTTACGTTGTAAACAAACTAATTACAAAAGTTATTTTTCCGGATTGAAATTTTTTAGCTGATTGAAGTGTAGAGTTTTGGTAAAAAATGTGAGAGAAGATAACACAGAAAAAACATAAGATGAACTTTACATCGATTTCCGACGAAAGATTCTTTGCAACAAAAATTAACTTCAAAGGATAAACTTTACACAAATATCGGTTAAACTTTCTTTTGTTTTTCCATAAGAAACACATGTATTTTGAAAGACGCGAAGTTGGCTGAACAAAACTTTATCGCTCTAAAAAATTTCCTGCGACAAATTTTATTCTTAGTTTTTTCTGTGAAGGTTTTATTACGATTAGTTGTTTACATAATTAATAATTATTGTCAATTTGTAAAGTGTTTCAGCAATCATCAGAAAGACATTTTTAGTCGATTCCGTGAACAACAATTGAGCGTACTCGTTGAAATATAGGAAATTTCTTTATTTTTTTATGAATATTGTTCAAATAATCAACAATCGTTGTCAATTTGAAAAGTATCATAGCGAAGAGTCATCACAAAGACATTCTTAGTCAATTTCGTACACAAACATTAAGCCCAATCGTTTCAAAATAGCAAAACTTTAAATTTTTTTAATGAAAATTGTTTAAATAATTAATAATTCTTGGGAATTTGCAAAGCATTGAAGGAAAGGGTCATAGGAGAGACATTATTAGTTGATTCTGTAAACAAATTGAGCCTATTCGTTGAAAAGTAGCCAAACTCTGAATTTGTTTATCAATATTGTGAAAATAATTAATAATTCTTGTCAATTTGAAAAGTTTCATATCAAAAAGTCACTGGAAAAACATTCTTCGTTGATTCCATGAAAAATTGAGCCTGTTGCTTGAAAAATAGCCAAACTCGGAATTTGTTTATGAAAATGGTTTAAATAATAAATAATTCTTGTTAATGTACAGAGCGCATATCAAAGAGTCATCGGAAAGACATTCTTAGGTGATTCCATGAGAAAATTGAGCCCATTCGTTGAAAAATAGTCAAACTGTCAATTTGTTTATAAAAATAATTTAAACAATTGCCAAATGGCATTTATTTTCAATTAATAGTAATAAAACTTTTATTTACCTGACGTATTATACCAAAACTCTGGATTTCAATGAGCTAAACATTCCCACCCAGGAAAAAATAATCGATTCAATGCAATGACCAATATGATTCAATACAATTGATTTTGTTGAAACGGAACATTTAGGAATGCGGATTCATGCAAATTGCGGTCGATCGGTTGGTAAAAATTTTAATCGGTCAACTGAGTACTATAAGTTTAAAAAATGTTGACATCTCTACAAAAGTTTGAATAAGTCAGTGGAAAAAAATCACTTAAGAACGTAACAAACTTCTTGGCAAAGATAATATTATTGCGAAAAAAATTCATTGATGACACCGTCATACATTAATTACAAATGAAGTTACAGTTGAGTGAAGGTACAAAAACACGGTCAACAGCGTCAATTTCACGACAGTGAACTTTGACTTGTTAAATTTCGTTGAAAAATCATTAGAAACAAGGCGAAAAAATCAGGCGAATTTCTTGACATTTTCTGTAAATGGAGGTGTCGTAAAAATTAAAAAATTAAAATTATTGTAGCATACATAGTTAATTATAGAGGAGGCCCTTATCTCAGCTCCAAATTGTGATAGAAAGCTCAGGTAAAGGTTGAAACAAGTAAAAAAATTCAAATAATGCAATGAAAGAAGAAATAAAGTTTCAAAATTATTAAATAATTGGCTATTAGCAATTATTTTTTCGACGTTTTTTTTTCTGCGCGCATAAAATGGGTCATCAGTGTCAGTTTCAGTCGAGGGTGACTATTCGACACTTTCTCCCAGCTACCTGATGACCGTAATTTGAGGAAACTGAAAAAAGCCAAAGGCGTAGGAAACATGAATTTAACTTCTCACGCTGATAGTTCCACTCCAGGAAAATAAGAAACTTTCAAAGACAAGAAATATTATTGGAGAAAAATGATCGCATAAGATGAAAATAATTAAATGCCGACAAATCAGCAATTCCAGGTCAACTCATCTGAAGAATTTCATCTACTGTTAGTAATTTTGATGAGAAGTCTTGTATCCGTTTTCTCAGGTTTTTGCAAAAAATAATGAAATGATTACTGAAACATTGAAAAAAATCGGCGACGACTCGGAAATTCGAACAATTTATCCTCACGACTTTTGTTGATGAAAAGAAAATTCTCAGAGTTATAGAATTTGTAAGATTCAAAAGAACAAACGAAAATTACAATTTTAAGCCAAACAACGAACGATATGAAAAAAGTCAGGAGAAGAAAAAAGTTTCTTTTTGAAATCCCTACAAGATTATGGTAACAACTTTTAGAATTTTCTTGAAAAATCGAAAATTCAAATTTTGATCGTACAAAAACATAATGAAAAATCAAAAAATTCCATTTTGCGGTCAAAGTATGCAAGATACGAAAAAATATGAATTGACAAAAATTATGCACCCAAAAAAGATCTACGTACGAATCACTTTTCGATAGGACGCGTAATTTTTGTTTTATTCGTAAAAAACATTAAAAATTAAAAAATTAAATTTTTGAAAAAACGACACAAGGTACGAAAACAAAATTAATAGATAGAAGTTGTTCACCCAAAAAGGATCAACAAATTTATTATTATTAGTTTTTAGATAGAACGAGTAGATTCTCTTTTCATCGTAAAAAATAAGATTAAAAGTAAAAAAATCAAATTTTTGGAAAAAACGACACAAGAGACGAAAAAAAATGAAAAGACAAAAGTTGTCCAATCAAAAGATCTACGTTCAAAACTCTTGTTATAAGAATATATTGAAAATAAAAAAATTAACTTTTTGGAAAAACGACACAAGCTACAATAACATTTGATTTTACCAAATTTTCGGCCTAAATTATATCTAAAAATTTGCTTAGGACCACGTTACGCTAGGATGCGTATTTTTAGTTTAAATCGTAAAAAATAACATTTAAAATAAACCAATTAAATTTATGGAATAATGACATAAGTTGCAATAAAATGTTTAATGAGAAAATTGTTAGTTTTTTTTATAGGATGAGCACTTTTTATTTAATTATAAGAACAAGACAACGAAAACAGCTATGTTTCAATACCAATGCATATTATAAATTGTATCAATATAAATTTCAAAGGGCTATTCACTGAGTGAAAATGAGTGAAAAGTCATTCCTCATTCAAAACAAACCAAGAGAAATTTCTTATGATCCGGCCAGATGATGAGGAATTTCTCCAAATCTTAGGAAATCGCGCTAACTCAGGGAGAATCACGTAAAATTTTCTCAAATCTTCTGAACACTTCTCAGTTCAGCGTCGGTCGCTAACTGCGGTCATTTGTTATAGAGTCTGTAGCGCGCCAAGATACCCGGTTTTCCTCTATCCGCCAAGCGTATTGCGCATGTGCCAGTTCTACTCTCGTTCGTTTGAAAGAATGTTGACGTATCAAGCACGATTTAACAACGTAACGATTTACTTACTGAATGAAAGTTAATTGTGATAACAATAGTGATTCTTCACGATTACCAGTGAAATGCCTACAGTAATTTGTTCCGTGTGTAACAACACTTTCGCGAGGAGTGATAATTTGAAGTTATACATATTAAAAAGAAACAGCCGAAGGACTTTGACAATTTTTATAAGAAAAAACTAACGAAAACTACGTGTATGTTTTGTGATAAGTGTTTTGGAAAAAAGTACACCCTAAAGGACCACGTTCAACGATACCACGCCCAGCATTTTGATGTAATTTACCCGAAATTAGCTTCCAATTTCACATGTGACCATTGTAAGAAGAATTTTAGCAGCAAGCGTCATTTGAGGTCCCCCATGAAAGTGCATAAAAAACAACGGTCCCCTAGTGTATCTGAATCATTAAGAAAAAAAAACCGCAAAATATGTGCTAAGTGTCGAACATTTACCCCATCATCGATCGACGATATGTTGCGTCACTACAAAAAATGCAACGATATCGCCATCGAGACAGAGTAGTTGAAGTTTTCGTCTGTTACAGACTTTTCTGCTCGGAAAAGTAAAACCGAAGAAGAATACAGCACACAGTTTCGAAAAACAGGCGGCACGAATCCAAAAAAGGACCATGTGATTACCAAGTATGCTTGCTGTTGGTCAGGAATATATGTAATAAGCGTAAGAACAAGTTTTGTTTGACGGTAAAAATATTCCAAAGCGGTAAAATTATATATATATATATATATATATATATATATATATATATATATATATGTCTATATAATGATGTCTAATTTTAATTTGTATTTATTTGTATTTGAAAATTATATAAAATATTTCCCACTATGTATAATCTACGTATAATTTCTCCGCCTAGGTTGTTGTTCATAAAAAGAATTGAAAACTAAAAAAATAGCTTTTTTAAAAATTTAATTTATATCTTATCGCTTCTTATCAAAAATTTAAAATTTTAAGCGACAGCTAATGTTTTAATTTATTTTCAGATATAACCTGGCATATTTCAGGCAGGAGTAAGGGATACATGAGTGCAAAGTAATTTTTCAAATAACCCAGTAATAAAAGCGCAACAAACTAGTTATAAATTTAGTATTATAGCAACAAATAAGAGATACTTATTGTATTATAGTAACAAACTAGTCATAAATCTTGTATTATAGCTTTATAAAGATGCCAAGACAGATTTAGTTGAATAAAGTTTAAAATGTGTGTCCGTTCGTAATACATTCGTATCATTTTCAAATTCCAATATTTCCACAAAGTTCCGTACATTTCACACTCATAGTAAAGTAAACAGATCAGATGCTGTAAATAATTGATAAATTTAAGTAAATCGTTACGTTGTTAAATCGTTGTTAATTATTTTATTTGAAATAACTTCGGTTTTCAAAATATAACCTATAAATCCGCATCTTTTTAATTTTATTCTAAGATATGTTATTTCATGATATATTAAAAAAAAACAGTCAAGTAATGTGCGAATAACGCTTGATACGTCAACATTCTTTCAAACGAACTGCCAAGAATTTTCTGAGCGGCCTGAGAGTAGAACTGGCACATTCGCAATACGCTTGGCGAATAGAGGAAAAACGGGTATCTGGGCGCGCTACAGACTCTAGTGTCATTTGTACTCTTACGAACTCTCGCTCACTCTTTCGAACTTCTGAGTATTCAGTTAATGTTTGACTTGCTGATATTTTTTTACGCGTGATAAAGAAGATTTTAATTGATAATAAGCTAATTATCACATTAGGAGAGACAGAGAATTGCAGTTATTCTAAATAAATATTTAAATACATTTTTTATTCACTGAAGTATCTTTTTATTTGAGATACAACGATGTTTTGAATATTGCTAAGAAATTATTGTAATTTTAAGTCGCTAAAACAAAAATAAGAATGCATTTAATGTTTTACTTGATTTTACGCTGTTCCATTTTTATCAAATCCGAGGTGAATTTAGGTGAACTTTTTTTTCTATCACGACTGAGAAATTTTTATTTGTAGAAAATTCGTCTTTTTGGTTTTGAAATTCATTTTTTTAAAATGAAATTTCATTTTTTTGTTGTTGTAATGTCAACTATTACATTTTTTGTCTGAGAATTCATGTTTTTATTTTGAAAAATCAATTGTTTTCTTGAACATTTAATTATTTTGTTAAAAAGTTATCTTTTATGGTAGAAAAGTTTTTTTTTTTTTTAATTAATACATAAATTTCTAAATTTAAAATTGGTATCTGAAACGTTGTTTTATTATGTTTATAAAAGGTCCCACGTTAAAAATATTACAATATTAAAATGCTGGTATTTGAATGTCAGAGAAAATAAAAAATTGGTCAAGGAAAAATCAGGGAATTTTGGAAATGAAGTTTCCACACTGCAAAGCATATATTATCTTAAATACAAAAAATTGCCATTAGTTTCAAGACTCATATCTCATTATTTCTGGAAACCATAAATTACGACCAGTAGGGGGGGGGATACAGATTTTGTTACAGTTCTTTAAAGGGCGGGGGGTCGGAGGGCCTACAATCCGTTACGTAATTTAAGTATTATATTATTAATATATATTATTATTATTAAGTGTCATATCATGTAGTAACAAGTGACATTTAAAGCGATTGTATTGATTTCTTTACTTAAAATGTGATTTTTTTCAAAAAACATCACTGTCATTTTCAACGTTTAAAATTTCAGAATTTTAAATACTGCGAAAAATATCGCGAGCCATTAGAGTTTAATTACTCTAAACACTTGGGAAATTATATGCTTTATAATTGGAAATTGTCCAAATTAATTAACTCAAACTTGAAGAGTTGAAAATGAAGCAATTCCAAACTTTGTTTGTGTTACATATGTGTAAAATAAAAATGAGTGATACATATTAATTATTTTTCATTTATGCAAATTCACAGAAAAATCATCTGCCAATTCCCATGTCGGGAATATTTTTTGAACTCTTTCAATATTCTTTCAACTCATTTTGTACTCTTCCTGATCTTACTGTATTCTTCCAATTCATCCGTATTCCCTCCGATTCTCACCAACTGTGACTTGATTCGCTTCTCATCTCACTCATCTCAACTCAGACTCAAGATTGCGTACTCTTCGAAAATCAGAAGTTCTTCAACTCATTTTCACTCCATGAATAGCCCCTCGATAAATTTATTGAAATGATACATTTTTCAGGGTAACTGAGAATAAAAATTAGTGCAAAATAAGGAGCAAATATTTAAGTAATCATGAAAAATAAAATGTGTACATTATTTTTCAATATTTGCATAAGCAGTACAAGAGCGAGGTAAAGAAATAAATGAAGGGCCACACTGCATACGGGCGTAAGTGCCAAAACCCGAATTTTACAGGAGAAACAAAAAACCGTTTAACTTTAACGCAATTAATTTTAAACAAACAAATGCGAAAACGGTTAGAGGAACTGTTAGGCTTTATCGAACCGTAAAACGAACATCCTGAAGGAAGCATCCATCTCCGAGAAAACCTTTGTCAAAGGAATGGCGCGTCCCAAAAAATTCTGATGTTGATACATAAAGAATTGCATAACTTTTTTATTTTTGTATTAAAAAAAAAACTACCTTCGAGCGATTGGTTAGCTCTATTGAATCGCGAAAAGAGCGCTTTAAAAAAAATAATCATGTGCGAGAAAGCCCTTGTCAAATATCGGCGTGTCCCAAAAAACTTAATCTTTGACATGTAAAAAGTTGCGTAATTATTTTATTTTTTTATATATTTTTAATTTATAATTAATGATTAAAATAATAATTTTATATTTATTTTTGAATTTAGAAAAAAACAAGAAAGTTCTTTCTAGCTATTACTTAACTCTATCAAACCGCGAAAGGAACATCCTGAAAGAAGCAGCCACATACGAGAAAACCCCCTATCAATGGTGCGGTGCGTCCCCAAAAACGAAAATATGGGCACACAAAGAGTTGCACAACTTTTTTATTTTTTGAATTAATAAAAAAACAAAAAAGTGTTTTCGAGCTACTACTTAGCTCTATTGAATTGTGAAAAAATAGTCAAAAAGATTAAATTACTTTATAAAAAAAAATACCAAACATGGATTTTGTCCCACCGAAGGAGCTTTAACAAAAGAAAATTCACAATGATCAAATTACAGTTGTCGATGCTTTCACCTTTGATTTTAAAAGGTATGTGCACAAATATGGAGGAAATACAAAGACCGAGCCGATTATTGAGCGCGAAGTGCGAAAAAAAACGGCGCGCGAAAAATTGCGAGTACTTTGTTCATGTATTTTGGTTGATAATTTAACTATTTTATTAAAAATTCGTTTTCTTTTCGTTGAATTTAACTGTTTCTAATTTAAATTAAGATATTTTTTCGTTGAAATATCAACTATTACATTTTTTGTTGAGAATTCATCTCTTTGGTTGAAAATTCACTACTTGGTTAAAAGTTGAACTCTTTCGCTCTACAAATTCATTCTTTGGGTTAAAGATTCATCATTTTAACTGAAAATCCATGTCCTTCGTTGAAAATTCGTCGTTTGTGCTAGAAAGTTAATCTTTCTCATTTAAAATTCAACTATTCCAGTTTAAGATTTATTATTGTAGTTGACAATTTATCAATTTGTTTTAAAATTGGTTGTTTGTTGAAAATTTATATTTTTTAGTTGAAAATTAATCACTTCGATTGAAAATTTAACAGTTTGGTTGACATTCTTTTTCTATCTTGACTGAAAAATCTTTCTTAGTTGCAAATTCAACTCTTGTAAAAAATTCGTTCTGTTTGCTGCATTTAACTGTTTTTGATGAAAAATTAAACGCTTTTTTGACTTAAATATTCACTATTACATTTTTTGTTGTGAATTTATTTTCTTGGGTTAAAAAGTCCACAATTTTGGTCAAAGTTTTGTTACAAATTCATTTGTTCGATGACGATTCATTATTCTAGTTGAAAATCCATCTCTTTGGTTGAAAATTTAATTATTTTGTTGAAAAGTGTTTGTTTTTTTTCAGTAGAAAATTAATTTTTTATTCTGAAAATTAAACTAATGTAGTTGATTATTTCATCAATTTCACTTAAAATTCGTCTCTTTAGTTGAAAATGTTTTTATAAATACTCAGCAGTTACATAATATTCAATTGTGCTCTGCATTTCGATTCAACGAGAACAACATTATCGCGACTTCAAATTTTTTTTAGATAATCTGCATAAAATAGGAATGCATATAAGGCACACGAGCAGAAAATTGAGAAAAATCTGGGAAAAAATAAGAAATGTTGTGTTTTCTCGAAAATAATTTATATATTTTTTCTTAGAATTTCGAAAACATGAAAAGGATATTTTCCACAAAAGCTCACATTTTTTATTCTTTCCAATATTTTGAAAAATTTTCTGGTAATGTAAGAAAGGCACCATATCAGTTTTATACTGACTACACAATTTTTGAGGCCAGGAGAATTTTTCTTCTACAAATATAATTTTCTTATTTTTCTTCTTAATAATGCAAGATGTTATAGAAGAGCGGGATGTCTCCCATATAGAACGGCAAATTCTACAAAAACTTGGCGATTATGTAAGTGTGGGTTTTTGTGAGAAAATCGACTTTTCATATTTTCACAGAAACTATTGGATACAAATTCATCTTTTTTAGTTCCAAATTCAATATTTTCACTTGAAGAGTTACGAGTTTAAAGGGATTTCGATTGAATTTAATATAGTATCCACATAAATTTTACCAAAATATGTACTGAATTTTAAGTTTAAGAAGATAAAATAAAACTTTATTTAACTGACCTACTTATTATTTATAATCCCGAAAAAACTGGTGGTACCTGAAAAAACCCTGCAATTGACAGGGATTTTTTCCAGGATTTGAATAGACCCTGTGAATTTTGTTACTATAAAGGTTTTTACAGTTTTGAATAATTTTTAGGTTCACACTTTTTAATGTCAATTGAACTTCTCCCTATGTTTTAAAATTTCGATTTTCTGATACATAGTTTCATTTTAACTTCTTTCTTTTAAGGACAAGAATCTTCTTTATTTAAATTCTTAATATTAAGAAAGATTTCTAATTTCAACTGTCTTCAAAATTCAAACTTGAAGTCATTCACGTTCCAATACTGTTCACTTTCGGCCTTTTTCATTGGAAAAATTTTCCAATCAAATCTTTCTTAATTTTGAACACTTTCAATTTTATATATGTTACTTTTGGATTTCATTAGATCAAATGTTCAACCAAAATAAGTGTCAATATTGGCGTGAGTCTGAGCTCTGAAAAATGAACGAGAACAACTGAATGCCTGAAACGGGAAATGAAATATGAATATTGGATGATGGACAAGCGTGTCCATAGCCAGATTAGTGAGGGATAATTCATTGCCGAACAACTCATCTTCTAGTGGTAAAAGTAGGAAGCCTACGCACTACCCTACAGCCCTACGTTGCTTTACAATTGTAGCTTTAAAGTAATTTATAAGGTTGCAATTGTAAAATTTTGAAAAGTCCCGTTTTGCTCTTAGCTATGCAGATTATGCAGAATTCAGTCCTTAGTTGCTTGAAGATCGTCGTCGTGAAAACAAGTGTAAAGTTTGGATTCGATTGAAAAAGTCTATAACATTTCGATATATTTGTGATTTTCAGTGGTTAAAAAATAAGCAAAATGAATGAATGTATACTTCATTTGTATGAAATTGGACAGAAATTCCATGTAGTAGATACGGGAGGAAGAGTCGGTTGCCTGTTTTCTTCAATGGCTCGTGGACTGCAAAGAGATGACCATCTTCACCTTCGCAGAGAAATCTTGGATCATATAACTTCTGACGAAAATTGGCCACGATACAGTTTTTGGGCTAAAAACGACTTTCAAATTGATACGCGTTTAGAGTATAGCTTAAAACTAAAACGCGCAGAAGAATATGGTACATACCTTGAATGTCGTGCATCTTCAGAATTACACAAAGTAAATATCAATATTGTTCGATTATTTAATGATGAGCACTATTTTATACAAGATTTCGTGCACGATGAAGAATCTCCCTCAATTTGGCTGTCATTTAACGGCGGACAAAACTATAATGGATATTTTCGGCTATTGGTTCCCACCAATAATTTCCATATGCAAGCAAATATAGTTGCGAGAACAATGGAATCCACCAATTACGGTCCACTTGAAGAAAGACACAAGTAAATAACAATGAAAGAGACGTATTCGTCGATAACGATCAACAGAACGAAAGTCAAGAAAATGAAAAAATTGTAAAACAATTTCTCCAGTTGTGCAATAGTAGTGACAGAAGTCAAGTTTTAAGTGTTACAATTAAAAAATATGTAATTTTTAGGTTTTGCAATTAAAATTCTGTAACTTTGATGCTTTATATTCGAAATTTTTCAGTTTGAAAGATTTAATACTGAAAACTTGATTTTTTATAGTAAAAATCATAAAAATTAAAGATTTTTAATTTATATGTACCTCTATAAAATTGAATTGTTTTTAGTTTTGAAATGTTACAATATTAAAAATTATGTAATTTTCAAGTTTTACAATTAAAATCTCTTTGATTTAAATGTTTTTGATATTCGAAATTTCTTTCATTTTTAATTTAATTTTGTATATTTATAATTAAAAATTATGCAAGATTTAGAATTAAAACTCGACTTTTGAACTTTAAAATTATTCAAAACTTAAGAATTTTTATTTCTACATCTTAAAAATTAAATTGAAATTTAATTTTTAAACTAGAATAATTTTAAATTGTTATTGTTCAAAATTGTAGGACTTTCAATTGTACATTTTTAAATTTGAAGAGTATTTTTCTTTAATATGGAAGACTTTTGATCTTCAAAGCTATCGAAATTCAAGAATTTTTAGTTATACCTCTCTAAAATGGAAGTGTTTTCAGTTTTGAAAATTTACCATTACAAATTATGCTATTTTTATGTTCTACAATTAAACGTAATGCAATTTTTAAGTTCTACAATTAAAGCTTCTGTGATTTTTATGCTTTATATTCGAAAAGATCTTCAATTTGGAAAATCTAGAATTGAAAACTTGACTATTGATCTTCAAAATCATCCAATTTAATAATTTTAATTATACACGCCATAAAATTGAAGGGTTTTCAATTTTTTAAATTTATAATTAAAAATTATGCAAATTTTAAGTTTTAAAATTAAAAATGCTGTAATTTTGATGATCTGCTTTCGAAACTTCTTCAATTAAGAAGATTTGAAATTGAAAACTTGATTTTTGATCTTAAAAATCATCAACATTAGAGAATTTTTATTTATACATCTCTAAAAGTAAAATGTTCTTAGTTTTTAAAACTTAAAATTAAAAATTATGCCATTTTCTAGTTTTACAATTGAAATTTCTGTCATTTTGATGCTTCATATTCGAAGTTTAATTTATTTTTAAGATCTAGCTTTGAAAAATTGTTTATTGATCTTCAAAATAATCAAAATTTAAAAATTTTAATTATGCACCTTTAAAATTGAATACTATTCAATTTTGTAAATTTATCATTTAAAATTATGCAAGTTTTAAGTTCGACAACTGAGAATGCTGTAATTTTAAAGATTTGCTTTCGAAGTTTCTTCAATTTGGAAGATTTCGAATTAAAAACTGATTATTTGATTTTAAAAATCAGCACAAATCACCCATTTTTATTTATACATTTTTCAACTAGAATAATTTTAAATTGTTATTGTTCGAAATTGTAGGACATTGAATTAAACATTTTTGAAATTGAAGAGTGTTTAATTTTTTAATTTCACAATTAAATGTTCTGTCATTTTGATGATTACATTTGAAATTTCTTTAATTTGGAAGACTTAAGGATTTCAAAATCATCAAAATTAACCAATTTTTTTTATCTTTAGAATTGAAGTTTTCGAATGTAAATCTTCAGAATTGAACAAGTTGGCGAATTTCAAATTGTAAACATCTGCAAAATGGATCAGTTTTTAGTTTTGAAGAGAACAATTTTGAAAATTAAAGGAAAAATTTGAAATTTTGTTGAAAATTTGTGTATACCATTACCATTAAGCCATTTCCCTTTCAGGGTAGGCGTGACACTACCCGATTTGGGTAGTGTTTCTAGGTGGATAGTTTCTTGTAGTAAATAACTGCAAGTTGGGCTCACCACACCCACAATGTGCCAACAGCACGCAGTATTCTCGAATGGTCACCCATCCAAGTACTAACCGCGCCCAACGCTGCTTAACTTCAGTGATCTGACGAGAACTGGTTTTTTCAGCGTGGTATGGCCGTTGGCCATACCATACGTGTAATTAGCTCAAAAAATAGGAATGTATAGCATTTTCGCTGGTAGTGTCTTTGTAATGTTTGAAAAAAATTATGCATTTCATATGAAAATAAGAAAGAAAATGGGCGTAAATGTTTATATTAATAACAAAATGTAATAAACAAAAACTAATTTCATCAACTGCCATTTTCTTAATAATTAAAATAAATATTTTCTGCGCCTTTGGGCAGTTATAACATGTTGCACCCGTATGTATTTTCAGGCATCTGGAAGAGTAACTGAGTTGGGACTGAATGGAAGAGACTGAATGGGAACCCTGGAGCGCACAATTATGGTTGGGTATATTGTCTGGATCCAGGGCCGGCGCTATATATTTGACCGCCCATGTGCAAAAAAAAATGTTTGCCCTCCCCCCCCCTCCCCTTTTCTTTTTAAAAAAGAAAAAAAACACATTTTCTATATACATATGCTCTATTTTTATTTAAACATTATGTGAGAAGTTGTAGGCTCCGAAAGCTACGACCATGGTTCCTTAAGGCCATGCAACGATTATAACAGCTGATCGAGTCAGTCTTGAGATCAATATTTTTTACCCATATTTAAAAATAAACGTTTAAATATCGCGGAAAAATTTTCGGAAAATATTAAAAAATAGTAAATGACCGTTTGTGGCAAGGCACAGAGTTGGGGGAAGAAAAAATTTTATTTATGAAAATCATAAATATCGACCGATGCATTTCCGCTTCACGGCAGAAGTTTGACTTCTATATTTCTCTGCCGGTAAATAAGAAGTTTTTTTGCAAAATTTCCACCGAAAAAGAGCAGAGGAACGTAGTTTATTGCCTCCCCTTTCATTTTCCAAACTTTCAGGCCGATATATTATTTCGTTTGGATATAATTTGGGGAAAAATACATGTAATTTAGACGAATCATGCAATCTGTTTTACCCACAGACCCGTGGAAGTACGAAGTTGTCTGCTCGCTGCGATAGTGCTGCTCTGAAACAGCTGATACGTATTTCAGACACGCACAAAATGGACAATTTCTTGCAGTGTTTTGCAGCACGGTCGGTATTTCTCCAAATTAGTAAAAAAAAATATTTTTTCACAATACTAAATATTTTGGACCAGAGCCGCCTTCATTCGAGCCTTCTACTTAGCGCGCTAAATTTTCAGCAAGATATCTCCTTCCGTGTGGATGTAAGTTGACAATGGAAAGTATCGATATAGCTTCCAGTTTTATTTTATTCGGAATTTTTTTTTCAAAATTTCTACCGAAAAAGACCAGAGCCGTGAACTTTATTGTCTCCTCTTTCATTTCCCAAACTATGAGCGCGATATCTTATTTCTTTTGGACATAAGTTGACACATAAAAATTGAGGAATAGCGTGGTCACGTGACCCTCTCGTTGCATGGCCTTAAAGCAACCAATCACGAAGCAACTGGAACGCGTACGTCATCCACTCCTGCTCCGTCTATCCCAAAAGGTAAGCAGCAAGAGCCCCTCTGGATAGTTTTTAAGAGCTACCAATCTTTGTAGAATGTTATGAGGAATAGTGTTGACGGACCAGATGAAGTGATCCCAGAAGAACAGCTTTTTGCATCCGTTTCGCGATGGAATGAGCCTGACGCTGGCAAGCCGGAATCTTATTGAGTTGGCTAATAAATGAAGCTTTCATATCTCCAAGACAGCCGATTATGAGAACTACAAGATGGACTTTGATGCCTTGGTAGAGCCTGCTCAGCTCGAAAAGAAGTGCTTGATATTTCGCCCGTTTTTCTTCCTCCTTTGCCGTGATATTATCATCGGCTTGTGCCGAGAATTCAATCACGTAAATGATCTTCAGATCTTGGAGGACAATATCAGGCTTCGTAGCACTGATACGTTGAGTGGTGGAGAATGAGAAATTCCAGTAGATCTTACACTGATCATTCTCCACAACGGACTCGAGTTCCCCCTGGGCGTATGGCAAGACGGGCAATAGATCAACACCATAGAAGTGCCTAAGATGGTAATATAACACTTTTAGAGCCGCATTGTGTCTCTCTATGTACCCGTAGCGTGCATATTTTGAGCATCCACTGAGAACATGAAGGGGCTTGTCAGCATGTTCTCTTAGTAGAAGCGTATTTTCTGCTTCCTGTACTCGACTTTTGAGCTCAAAAGGTGTTAGTGATGCTAGGCCATGTGTAGTGTCGCTGGAATCAAATGGGAGGCCAAGCTCCTCTGCGGCCCTATCTGCGGCACGGCATAGAAACGCCGCAGCACTGACGACTTCATGTTGATGTACGAGTCGCATAAGAGAATCTGTGCTATTTAGAACTGAGCAGGCTGTAGCCAGAACCGTTCTGCGATGAAGACACTCTAAGCTCAGCAAGCCTCTACCCCCTTTATCTCGAGGGAGGTATATTCGAGGTAAGGAAGATCTAGGATGATGACTTCGATGGATTGTCATCATCTTGCGTGCGCTTCGGTCAAGTTGCTTCAACTCATCGACGTTCCATTTTACTGCACCAAACGTGTAGAGCAGTATAGGAACGGCCAGCATATTGGTCGCCTGGATCTTATTCTTTCCAGATAATTCGGAAGCCCAAATATTTCTGAGAATTTAGCAATACCTTTTTCAAAGGGCCGTTTTTAACACACGCACATCCTGGGTTTCTGCTTGCGGTATTCCAAGATATGTATATGTTTCTCCAATACCAAGATGTTGAATGGTATTTCCGCCTATGAGTTGAACATCCTGATGGTGACGCGATGATGTAGTTTCTAATTTTCCTTGGCGTAGGTGGACGCAGGCACACTTGTCCAGTCCGAAGCTCATGCCAATCGCTTTAGAGTACCTATTTACCGCCTCCACAAGGATGTTAAGGTCCTCTTTCGAGGAAGCAAAGAGTTTAAGGTCGTCCATGTATAAAAGGTGGTTGACCTTATATTCTC
This sequence comes from Andricus curvator, assembly GCA_932195095.1. Classification (NCBI taxonomy): domain Eukaryota; kingdom Metazoa; phylum Arthropoda; class Insecta; order Hymenoptera; family Cynipidae; genus Andricus; species Andricus curvator. Next base: position 36,606 of record CAKNYM010044317.1, on the reverse strand, counting down.
TTTTGTTCGGCGGGCCACATAGGTATCCAGAGCTTTTGCCTTGGAGCACAATAGATAGAGGCAAGAGGGAGATGCAGAAAAGTATCGGACTTAGAGAGTCTCCTTGGAAGACCCCCCTCTTATATGTGATATAGCTTGTAGTCACTTGTCTTTTGTCAGATGTTATGACAAATCTTGTCCGCCACAAGAGCATAAGCTCTTTTATGCATCTCACTATTTTTGGATGCACCTCCAGGCACTCAAGGAGCTTAATAAGTAGCTCATGGTTCGTGTTATCGAATGCCTTACGGTAGTCAATCCAAGCCATGGACAGATTGCGTCGATACCTGATCGAGTCCTGGGTAATACACCTGTCTATTAACAGGTTCTCCCTGCAACCTGCCAGACCTCTCTTGCATCCACGTTGTTCAACTATTGCACTCCATACCGGCTCGATATATGTTAATATCTTCTCTTTGAGGATACCAGTGAATAGCTTGTAGCTGGTGTTTAAACAAGCTATGGGCCTGTAGTTCTTTGGACTTGACAAATCTCCGGTCTTAGGGATCAATACCGTGCGTCCTTCCACTAGCCACTGCGGGACGGGTTGTTCTCCGTTTAAGAAAGTAGTAAATATACGAGCTAGATGTTGGTGCGTAGAAGTAAACTTCTTCCACCAAAAGTTGTTGATTTTATCTGGCCCTGGCGCTGAAAAGTTCTTAGTTCCAGCGATAACTTTCTTCACTTCTTCAGCAGTAATTAGTGGACACTCTTCCTCTGGACCTTGTAACCTTTGCCTTTGGCAAAAGTTACGAAAGAGTTACTTAAGCGTCTTCATTTAGCTGATAAGTATCTCCATATACTTGTTCCCAGAAGACTTGAATCTCTTCTCGACAAGGCGGATTTTTAAAGGCTCGTGACGTTTTATTGAATAGACGGGAAGGATGAGTAGAAAAGGTGGAATTTTCCTGTACCCACTTTACTCGCCGTTCAAGGCGCTGTTTCGCTGTTGAAAGAGATCTTATTTTTTGGGTCCAGTGCTGCTTAATGGTCAACAGTTTACACTTGTTCAGCGTGTGATTTTCTTTCCTTAAGTTTCGAGCAAGTGCTCAACTTTTGGAGTGAATTTTTTATATAATGTTATGTAGCTAATCACGCACTGAATATTTGATGCATGCCGTCTCGCCGTTTCAATTTTGAATTGAAGCTGTTCAATACGCTCGCGAGTCTTACTCAGACGTACTGAAGTATCGTTACTTCTACTGTCGCTAAGCAGGGAGACCGCCTTCTCGTAAACAACACAGTTCAGATTCCAGAGATTAACATCTTCAGGGAGCAAATCGGGGAGAGCAGTATTAGCTTCAGCTAATTTGTCCATCCTGAGAAAGACTTTTTGGTGGATAAATCTCCTACTTCTTATGTTAGCATTATCGGTTATCTGCAAAGGTGGTCTTGCTGGAACGGGTGGAATGTTCGCTGGAGGATGCTGCTCTTCTTCTAGTTGATAAAGAGCTTCATATCCGTTTTTTCGCAAAAAGGATACCTGATCTCTTAAATACTGAGGCGTTTGATGAGCATATTCCGGGTGCATATTGACCCAACGGTCATGTAACCTCTGCATGAATCCTCTTCGCGCCGGTTAGCTTCTTTGCCAACAGGTAAGGATGTCCCTCCTGAGTTGGTCCGACCACTTAAATCGATGTTCTCGCGTTTGTCCGGGGCCATATTGCCTGGTCGTCGCCTCGGTTCGGTCCTATTGCCACTCCTAACTGAACCATGGCCTCCATCCGAGAGAGGCCTATTGTGGGTGGCACTGCACGATACTGGTGTCGTAACCACATAATTAATTGCATTGGGGAGTTAGCCCAAAGCAACGTGGCTGACTGCAAGAGCCGGAGCTCTCGGGCAAAGTGAAGAAAAAATCAACTTTTAAACTTTTCGCGAGATCATCTACTTTTTGTCGCATATCCATCAGGTTTTTTACCTGAACTTTCTATCAGAATTTGGAGCTGAGATAAGGTCCTCCTCTATAATTAACTCTGTAAGCTACAATTATTTAAATTTTTTAATTTTTATGACACCTGCATTTATAGAAAATGTCAAGGAATTCGCCTGATTTTTTTTTCGCCTCGTTTCTACTGACTTTTCAACAAAATTTAACAAGTCAAAGTTCACTGTCGTGAAATTGACGCTGTTGACCTTGTTTTTGTACCTTCACTCAACTGTAACTTCATTTGTAATTAATATATTACGGTGTCATGAATAGAGCATTTATTCGCAATAAAATTATCTTTGCAATAAAGTTTGTTACGTTCTTAAGCGATTTTTTTTCACTGACTTATTTAAACTTTTGTAGAGAGGTCAACATTTTCGAAACCTATAGTAGGCAGCAGTGAATCGGTGAGTTCGGATTTAAAAGATTGTTCGTTCTATGGAGTCGAATCGGACCGACTTACCTCAAATGTTTTCCATAAGCGTTTTTAAATTAATTGCACGGGCATATGAATCGGTTGAAATCTCTATAAAACAGAGTATGATGGACGTTGTACCTAATAGGAAACTTAAGATTGACAATTTCTGTCAATGAAACGGCAAAGTCTAGTTTTATTTAGGGAATATTAAAAGGCAGATTAGATTGATAATCATTTTAATGGAAGTGAATCGGTAAAGGTAGCGAGTAGTGTATTTAAATTAGAAAATCTTGTCAATTTAAATTATTAAGATATAAGTATCATTATAAAAATATAAGGAATTATTGTTGATATTATATGCATATGTAAGGATGGCGGTTAAAGATCTAAAAGGTATTATTCGAGGTCCAAGGACTTTGAATCAGGCTTGACTCGACACAGAATTTAGATTAAAAAGAACTTTATTCAATGTAGGTATCAGTATATAACATGTAAATAAGGCGTTCGCTTTCGCGGTTGGGAAGACTCTGACGCTCTGCCGTCTCTGGCGGAGTCTGCTCTTCTCCCGCATTCCGTCTCGCTCGATAATGATCGACAATGTTCGGTCGATTGCCTATCTTACTACGGCGGTAAATTCAAATATATAATCTTAAATCTCTTACAGATTCGACCGTCCTGACTTACGTCCGTCCTCGGACGCATTACAGATATTGTCGTTGTTTAAACGTTGAATTGGAACCCAAGGCCGCATATTGGCATCAAAATTCTTAATCATAACGTAGTCACCAAGTTGGTAATCATGAGGATTTTTTCGCTTCTTATCAATATACTCTTTATTATAATCTTGTGACTTTTCGATATTTTTCTTCGCTTCAGCTCGCATTGTTTAAAGCGTACTCGACTTCCGAGATCACTTTAGGCGAAGTTTTTTGGCAATCATTATCACTTAATTTGCCCAACATTGGGGTAAGGGTCCGATTTACCTTTTCAACTTGACCATTGGCCTGAGGTGATCCCGTAGCGATCTTATGATGCACAATATCAAATTCGGTCAAAAAGTCTTCGAATTCTTTCGAGGTGAAACAGGTTCCTTGATCTGATGTGATAACCCTAGGTTTGCTATAATTAAAAAAATACTGTTTGAGATGCGCAATTGTTTCCGAAGATGCAGTAGATTTAGTCGGGTAGAGTCGAGTAAACTTGGTGAATGCATCAATCACCACTAAAATGTGTTTCTTAGCTTTAACTCTACAACCAAAGATGTCCGCATGATCAATATGAACGTTTTCGAATGGCTTATCGCCTTTTGGAATTACGTTCACCAAACCTTCGACTCTACCTGATTTTGGTGAAAAGGCGATACATTTACAACAATTATCAATATGATCCTTAACTTTCTCTTTCATCCCGGGAAACCAATAGATTCTACCAAGTGTTTCGCATACCTTTTCAGCACCAATATGGCCCAATTCGTCGTGATATTTGACAATTACATTTTTCTCCATACCACTCGGCACGTAAAATAATAATAAATCATTCTTCTTACGATAAATAATACCATTTCGTAATTCGAACTGCTTATCTTCTGATAATTCCAACTTTTTACAAATTTCGACGATTCGATTATCCTGAGTTTGAGCTAACATAAGATTTCGTTCCAAATCGTTATCAATAACACTAACGAAATTTCAACGACTTAAACCGTCTACGTGGGTCATACTTTTGCCCTCGCGGTGTTCCGCTGTAAAATCATAAACTTGCAATTCCATAACCCATTTTTCGATTTTAGGATTGATTTCTTTCTTTTCCAATGCAAGTGCGAGTGAGTTACAATCAGTTACTAGTTTAAAGGCGATTCCGTACAAATATACACGAAATCTTCGTAGTGCGTATATAATAGCCAACATTTCCAGCTCAAAGCTGTGTAAACGACTTTCGGTATCGGATGTTCTTTTAGAGAAGTAAAAACAGGGATGAAACTTTAAATTCCCTTTTCTTTGCATCAGAATTGCTCCGAATCCTAAACTACTCGCATCGCAGTGCAATTCTGTTTCATCCTTTGGGTCATAGATTGATAGAATTGGAGCTTCGATCAGTTTTTTCTTTAAAAGATTGAAGACTTCCAATTTTTTCTCATCAAATTTAAATTCAACTTCCTTACGCAACAAATCATACAAAGGCTTGGCTAAAACTGAACAACCTTCAATAAATTTTCTAAAATAAGAGACAAGACCTATGAAAGTCTGTAACTCACGAACATTTCTGGGCACTGGGAAGTTCAAGGCTGCTTCAATTCCGCGATCTGTAGGAGTGATACCAAGTTTAGAGATTCGATAACCCAAAAATTAAATCAAAGTGGACATAAAACTGCATTTCTCTAACCGAATCTCCAATTTGTTCTCAACCATGACCCTGAAAAGTTTCTTAAGTACAAATAAATGATGCTCAATTGTGGATGTTGCAATTAATATATCATCCATGTAAACTACTAAATCACCTGATTTAATTAAAACCCTGAAAACAGTGTTTACAAATCTTTGAAATCGAGTCGGAGCCGTCTTGAGGCCAAATGGCATGCGTACAAATTTATATTGGCCTAAAGGTGTTGTAAATGATGTATATTTTATCGATTCCGGTGACATTCTAATATGGAAAAATCCATCTTTGAGATCTAACAGAGAAAAGTATTTCTTTTTATTTAAGACATCTAATTGGTCCTCAATTAAGGGAAGTGGGTAGTTTGGTCTTTCACAATCAATTTGTTTAATGTGCGAAAATCTACACACATTCGCTTTTCGCCACTTTTCTTATTAACCAGAACTATTGGTGACGCATACTCGGATTCACTAGGACGAATATTCGATCTATTGGACAAATCGGACAATATTTGCTCCAAGCGACTTCTTTTCGTATAAGCTACTCGACGAGGAGAGAAATGAAAAGGTGTGTGCTCTTTTACCACGATTTTTATTTCCGCGTCAACTTTAGGATATTCGGGTCGCACTGGTTTAATGTATTCATCATTAAACAACGTTTTCAATTTTTCCTGATCGGCTACAGGAATTTTCTCATTTATTGACAGAAACTCTACTTTATCGGTTTTCAATTCACTAACGTCAATATTCAAAATTTCTCGCGTTACTTCCTGCATACTAACATCTTCCTCGAAAAGTTTAAACCCCAAAATTTTAAGAGCATCTCGACCCAAAACTACAGGAGACTTTATAGTTTCATTATCTACGACAAGCAATTTTATTTCTCTCTTAGTCTTTCCCAAAGAAACGGTAACAATTACAAATCCGAGTATTTTCAATTGAGATTCATTTATACCACAATAATCTGATTTTGTATTATCTGTTACCTTAATCGCCGCTGGAATTACCAATTTTTCTTTGATGAAGCTTATTGGGCTGCCGCTGTCCAACAGCGTCAGAAGTGTCATGTTGAAAACCTCGTTGTCAATAATCAGCTCGTAGTCTCCATTCCTGTAGAATTCGTTGACGTTCTTAAAACCGATGTTGACTACTTCCTTCACTCGTTTCTGCACTCGTTGTGGGCAATTTTTGATAATATGCTCCAAAGATCCACATTGGAAACAAGATCCTTTTGCTCGCGGCTTTTGTTCACACTCATTGGAATAATGTCCCCACTTGCCACAATTAAAGCAACGAATCTTACCCGACGTCGACACTTTTGAGCCCTTTGATTCAGATTTGGTTGCTTTATTATCTTGGGCTACACTTTTTGCAAACTTATCACTTTTTTCACCACCAACATTCCTTGCTTGCAAACTTACTTTTTCAAAAGCTGACAGCAATGTTTCTATCGAATCGAATCGGAGTATACGTGCTTGATCACGCAAAGATACATCTGGAATACCGTCAACAATATAATCGATCCGTACACTGTCTTCAATTGGCACTCTATTTGCCAAAATGGTTTTTTCGTGCACATAATCACTAAACATCTCACCCTTTTTCCGAACCCTTTCTTCGAATTCCTTGCGCAAAAGTACTCTGTTCGGACGCTGATGAAACATTTTTTTAATTTCAAACAGGTGATTGTCTGCTGACATGATCCGGTCGGGAGTGGAACCAGGTTAACGCCTTCCCTTTCAGCTTCGAACCAATTAATATCCTCACTATATCATCATCCAGTTTGTAGATATCCTTCAAGAGTCTGACTTGACGTTCCCAGCTGTCAAACGTTCCACTCCTACCATCAAATACGCCCAACAGCTCACCGATGGCAGAAATTGTGACTTTTGGCGTTACTACCACGCTCTCTCTAGTCACTGCTTGCCTTCGCAATTCAATTTGACGTCGTTCTTGATCCAGGCGTTGAACTTCAATTCTTGTCAATTCTTGTCTGGCCACATTTTCATCGTTCCTACGTACCGGTTCAGGTTCTCCGTTCCGAAGTCCGGTCAACTCCATTCTTGCTTCTTCCAATTGCTGCGCTAACCGTTCGCGCACAAATCTAATAGCTTCCGAATTTCTTTCACGCTCTCTTGCTTCAGCTTCCCTTAGAGCGTTACTTTTCAATCGTTCAATTTCTATTTTAGCTGCTTCCAGCTCTTGCGATAAGGAACTACACTCGGTCGTCAATGATTCAAAATCCTTTTCACCCAAGTTAGATTCTGAATTCAACGACCTATCACCAGATTCATCTCCCCAAGCTCCACCGACATCTTTTTCGTAAATTCGAGCAATTAACTCTGCTTTATTTCCCACCGTACTCTCGTTAATCCTTTTCAAGATATCCCTGAGTTCATCCTCGGTGTAATCTTGCAGGCCTTTTCCGGGAGCCATTTTGATTGTACACTTTCAACACACTAATATTCACTTTGAAGGCACTTTCACAAAGTTTGCACCATCAAAACTCTGTTCAATAGAGAGCCACACTCTTAACACTAGGCCTAACTCGCGCGCAGAAAGCCAGAACACACTTAAAACGACAAAAATCTGAAAGCGTCACTTGTCCTTTGTTCTCGAATTTCCATCGGCCATTTTCGATTCGTACAAAGTCACGTTCAATCGCGTTGGATCTAATTTTCCCGTTAAATCCCACTTCTGATCTGTAAGGATGGCGGTTAAAGATCTAAAAGGTATTATTCGAGGTCCAAGGACTTTGAATCAGGCTTGACTCGACACAGAATTTAGATTAAAAAGAACTTTATTTAATTTAGGTATCAGTATATAACATGTAAATGAGGCGTTCGCTTTCGCGGTTGGCAAGACTCTGACGCTATGCCGTCTCTGGCGGAGTCTGCTCTTCTCCCGCATTCCGTCTCGCTCGATAATGATCGACAATTTTCGGTCGATTGCCGATCTTACTACGGCGGTAAATTCAAATATATAATCTTAAATCTCTTACACATATATTATAAATTAATAAGCAATATCAATTTATAATAAAATCTGCAATATCAGCTGAGATATTGAAAACAGTGGACGAAGAGGCAATGGTGTTCGGTCGTTTGTGTCAGTCGGCGTGGTGCTCCAAGATCGAAGGGATCCTGACGGCTGCTTTGTGTTTCTTTGTCGATATCTCGAGTAATTGTTTCGTGTGATTTCTAGCATTACATTAAGACAAAATTTCTGGTGGAGAATTAATTAAGTGTTTTTCGACGTGAAATCGTGGGCTTTTATGAAAATAAGGACACTATATGCTCAGTTCTGCGTCACTTAGCGATCTCGAACGAAAAGCGTTTCGTCTGATTCACGCGGCCTTTCTCCAATCGGTCACATCCCATACATCAACTTTGGTAACCAATCGGTCGCAATCGGCAATTACCTTATAAGAATGCCGATTCAAATAAATGTTACAGCCGATTCAAAAAGCATCCAATCGATTTTTGTTTTCTGGGCAATACTGAAAAAAACCTTTTTGTAACGCATGCACGAAATGTTCGCTTTTCGAGACATGTATAGCGTGCGCGAAGTGACCAATTCGAAAACCAAGCTAAAAAGCAGTTATAAAGACTTTTTCTAGCTGCTGCGCGTGCGCTGTTTGAGCCAGATTACTTTTTCTAGCTGTTAAGCTTGCACATTTCGATTCAGAATTACTTTGCAGGACTGCCGGAATCATAACCTCACTTCATTATGAGTTGACGTTTGAGAGACTGATTGTGAGTAGTGAATAGTGAGGGTTCATTCACAAAATACGTGATACTTTTAGGGGGGGGGGAGTCTATCGAAGTATGATTCTCCATTTTAAGAACAATGGAAAAAGTATCATGCGGGGGGGGGGGGGGGGTCAGAAGTTCCTGAAAAATGTATTACGTATTTTGTGAATGGCCACTGATTGGACAAACTCGAAGTGATTTCTTCCAAAAAGCTTTGGATGCCTTAAATTTCTGGAAATTTTTGGTAATTTACAAATTCACCGAAAATTTCTTAAATTTTTCATTATTTCCAATATTTAAAAAAAATTGTTTTTATTGTTTCTCAAATCGAAAATTACCTGCATTTATTACAAAAAATATCGTGTGCAACAGGTGCTGAAAGTAGACAGTTGTAACTCTTGTGAAGTTTACAGTACTTGCCATCGGCTCATCTTCGGGTCGTTTCCGGCACGTCCTCGGCTCGTTTACAGCTAGCCTCCAACTCGCCTCCCACTCGCCTACAACTGCCCTTCGATTCGCCTCTGGCTCGCACATTTACCTTCACACTTGTGTGGAACTGCCTACTTTCCGAACTTTTATCACAATATACTATTGTTCATTAATTTTTATAACGAAATAAACAGTTTTTTAATTATTCTAACCCACTAGAAATTATTTATAGATATTTTTAGCATAGGAATTGATAAATTTGATAAATTAATAATAATTTGATAAATCTGAAAATCTTAAAAAGCTGGTACTTCTGAAAAGTTGAAAAAAATGTCAACTTTGTTGTTAAATAAAAAATTATCAAAATTGATTATAAAAACCCCAAAACACAAATCTTTATCAAATTTCAAAAGTTTTAATTTTTGAAAAAACGGTACTTACAATTTTGAGATATTCTAACATTTTGAATTATAAATGAACTATGACTAATACTTATGACTAAAGTTAAATCGAAAATTAATTTTTCAAATTACGAATAAATGTCAATGAAAAGCCTTTTTTTTAAACAAGCGTCAAGGGAATCGCATGTATACCAAAATATTTCAACTCTACAAGCATATGAACGTTCCTTACAAAGCGATAAGTGTACTACGAGTAAAGCTTCGACAAAGGTGATCGCTTCTTATGGAATCAAAACATTCAAGTTCAATTAAATGCGCCTTATACATCGATAGCCAATCACTGTTAAGAAATCGAGTGGAGTTTCAGCCAATCATATTGCTCGCAGGTCAGATCACCTAAAATAAGTATCACCAAGCTACAATTTAATATAGCATTAAGGGCATGCTCTTCGGTGATGACGTGACCAAACCAGTCCTTGGTTATGAAATTTTTTTTGGTGTTCACCATGTCCAAACGCAATGACATATCGCTCTCAAAATTTGGAATATAGGAAATGAGACAATAAATTGCGTTTTTATAATTAGTTTCAGTAATAATTTTGAAAAAAATTATCCATGTAAAAAATAATGTGTAAAATTTCATAACCTAGCTTGGTCATGTGATCTCTACTTTACCGACGTTGAAAGCTTCTTTTTTTCTCCGCTAGAAATTGCTAAAAATGCTCCAAAAATAATGACAGGTTACGTGTGTGCAGATACTGCAGATACTTATTTTTTGATTTGCAACAAATGTGCAAATGTTATTGTTTATATTGATTTTTTTTAAATGTTTCGACGATTTAGTCCAAAATTTGTGTCAGTTATCAACATACGCGAATCAAAAAATCTGAAATGCATCAAACCAAACATTACCTGCAAAGTGCTCGACTCGAGTGGTAATATCCTATTTTATTAAATTATCAATAAAATTTCTTTGAAATTATAAACATATTGATGTATACAAACGTTCTTTAGTGCTTTTTATTTAATCGTTCAAATTCTAAACACGATATCTCAATCCGTGTGGACGTAGTGAGCACCGAAAAAATGAAAATAATATTACACATTTATTTTTTACATAAATAATTTTTTTCAAAATTATTACTCAAACTAGATATACAAACGCAATTCATTGTCCCATTTCCTATATTCCAAATTTTGAGATCGATATATCATTGCGTTTGGGCATGGTGAACACCAAAAAAAATTTCATATAACCAAGGACTGGTTTGGTCACGTGATCACCGGAGAGCATGCCCTTAAGGACAAAAAGTAGGATATGTTACAGAACAGTTTTTACTGGACTGTTCTTGAACTAACAAATCGCATTTCTACGTTCTACATAACAATTGTTCCAACTTTACTCTAGATCTGTGCCGTCAGATAGTTACATCGACATTCTATGGAACACTATTACAATTGACTTCTTGAAATTAACTATTAAATTAAGTATTTTTATAAGTTATAACGGGAAGAAAGAATTCTTCAACCTTAATTTGTTTTATAAATACAATCTATTTAAAAAGAACCAACGCAGTTATACTTATGTAATTATATTAAGAATAGTAATACGCCTTAGCTGCACGCAAAACCATGGTAGGACAGCTGTAGCGAGAATAGTCCTGCCACGCAAGCTTGGGGAGAGAGGCGAATATTTCTAAAACAGGGCTAACACCTCACTCTACGACCACATCTGTAGAGTTGACCTGCTGCTGTTGATTTCCAGGCCATCGGACATCGCAATACTGAAGAGCTAGCTGCTCAATGGCGAGGTAAACAGCTGCATAAGCAACGCCCCCAAACGTTAAACCTTACTTGAGTGGATAGTGATGCTTCAAACCTCTGTATAAGGCGGGGAGAGCTCTTTCTCGGGACGGAAGGATTTGTCACTACCATCCAGGACAGGGTAATCAAGATACGGAATTACCAAAAACAGATCCTCAGTATGGCTGGGATTATTCACCAACAAATTTCCCTGAATACTGGCTTATTAGAGAGATTTGAGCCTTACTACAAATATGGCCCACTTAAAGTACTAGAGAACAAATATCATCTCCTTTGATGGGACAGGTTCATTCTGACTGACCACCTAGTCAGACACAATCGTCCAGATACCCTCGGTTAGATAAACGTGCTCAACACGTGAGAATTATAGATATAAGCGTTCCCCTGAACAATAACATTACACTCCGATACGGGTTTACGGGTTTGGGATTTGTGGGTTTGAGGTTTGTGGGTTTGGGCTATAATTGTTGTGGGTTTCAGGTTTGTGCGTTTGAGGTTTCTGGGTTTGAGGTTTTTTGGGTTTACGGGTTTGGGGTTTTTTAGGTTCGTGGGTTTGAGGTTTGTGAGTTTGAGGTTTCTGTGTAAAGATATTACCGATTTTATGTTTTTAAAAGTTTCGAAATTTCGTGGTTCAGTTACCTTGGCAAGTTCATATATTTTTAGGTTTGTTTTTTGCAGAAAACTAAGAAAGTAGCAGTGCCACATGAAATTATAATTCGTTACGAGTATTTAAAAAAAATTATTAGAATCGGTCAAAAATTGAGCAGTCAGGAGAATTTTGAACAAAATTTTGTAAAAAAAACTCACTGTGTGTCGGCGAGGAACAAAGTATCTGCGACGAACATGCTTGGCGTCCCAGTAGTACTCTATTCATTTGGAGTGGTTCCATGGACGAAGGACGAGCTCAGATCCCTCGATATCGGGTCCCGAAAGGTTATGCACATGAACAAAGACATGCACCTTACGTCTTTTGTTCCGCGACTTTACATCTCACGCCGTCAAGGTGGTCACGCAATACTGAATCTTGAATGTCTTCACAACAGGATTATTCTGGGTACAGCACATATAGTCGCAAATGGACAAGACCCTCATCTTAAAATGGTCAGGAAACACGAAGAAGTGGGCAAAGGGGCGTTTCTGTACAAAGCAGCGGAGGAGGCTGCTGAAACACTCGGCCTTGACTTCAATATCAGGGGTGAGCAAAATGCATAAAATCTTATCCATCTTGAGTACTCACTCCTGAAGACCCGGATTAAAGAAGCACATGAGAAAAACTTCCGCGAACAGCTCCTCGACAAGAGGATGCACGGCATCTTCCACAGAAATGTGGAAGATCAGTCGATGGCGTATGAGCTAACGTTTGCTATCCTTAAATCACCCGGATTGAAGTCGGGCACGGAGGCTTTCATTTTGGCATGTCAAGACGGTGTCATTTCCACTCTAACGTACCGTCGCCAAATTTTGAGCCAAGACATTCCCGATGATAGCTGCCGAGTGTGCCATGCACACCCCGAGCATTTAGTACACATACTATCTAGTTGTCCAACTCATGCGGGAACGACCTACATCCAAAGGCACAACGCGGCACTAAGAGTGTTTTATCACCATCTCTGTCACTCTTACGGCGTTAGCCCAAATACCGATCCATTAAACGATTCTAGGGAAATAGAGTCAATTGTCGTAAATGAGAAGTGCCGCTTATACTGGAACTTCATATTCTCGACAATTGTTTCTGTTGCGCACTCGAGGCCTGACATAGTTCTCCTTGACTTCGATAAGCTAACCATGTTCGTTATCGAATTGTCGGCACCAGCTAACAAAAACATCATAGCCAAGAAGAATTAAAAGAAAGAGAGGTATAAAGGCCTTGTGAGGGAGTTGCGACGTTTATACTCGGAATATTCTGTTAAGCTAATTGTCCTGATCATCGGCGCTCTTGGAGGTGCCAAGCTTTTACTGGTTAATAGCCTGAAAATCATCCTTGCGTGTCAACAGAATGCTAAGACGCTTGCGGGGAAGATGCAGAACGCAGTCGTCCTTGGGTCGCTCCGTGTTCTCAGGGTGCACGAGACTTTTGCCGGATCATCGTATTGAATCCGTCGCAGACTGTAGCCACCTATCTCATGGTCGTGAGACGTGGTTACAGCTGAAATTTTACCGCGATTTCACTGGGAGAGGGTGCAGTTTTTCTGATTAGCACCCGCTCCCGGCGTTTATTGACGACTAAGATCGGTCGCAGTGTATAACGGCGGAGTGAGGGAAGCTGTATCCGCCTAGTAGATGCTGACCGTGAAATTGAATTCGCGCGTTCAAAATGTAACAATTGGAAAAATCTCATGAAAAAATGGACATATCGAGATTTTCTTTTTAAATTTTAGCTGACTTTTTGCGCTGATTACAAATTTTGCATTCAAAGCTCAGAGAAAACACGTCTAATGCTTAAAAGTAAGTGTACTTTTTTATGTTTTCACTAATTGTACAATTACTGAAATAATTCTTGGATGTAATGTAACATTGATGAATAAACTTGTAAAAAACAAAATACTGTTTACATTACATCCAAGAATTATTTCAGTAATTGTACAATTAGTGAAAACATAAAAAAGTACACTTACCTTTCAAGCATTAGACGTGCTTTCTCTGAGCTTGAATGCAAAATTTGTAATCAGTGCAAAAAGTTAGCTAAAACTTAAAAAGAAAATCTCGATATGTCCATTTTTTCATGAGATTTTTCCAATTGTTACATTTTGAACGCGCGAATTCAATTTCAGGGTCAGCATCTACTAGGCGGATACAGCTTTCCCCACTCCGCCGTTATACACTGCGACCGATCATGGTCGTTAATAAACCGCTATTCTAAACAGTATTTTCGCAACTGATTTCTCAGAAAATTTTACTACAATTAGTATTACTATCCTGTTAACACTATTTACCAATTTGAGGAATTTTTTACAGGATCATTAGAGCACCTTTGGAATGCTGCGTGCAAAAGTAAGTATTAATATGATTTTTTTCTGATATAAAACCGCGTTTAATAGATGTGAAATATTGTCGAGAGAAGAAACGAGCTCACCATATTATTATTTAATTCCATCATCTTCAATGTATTATTCTACATTATTTTATGAAATGTTAATGATTTTTTTTCATTGTAAGATCTTCGCAATTATTAATTTGCAAATTTCTTTCTTCATAAATAACAGTGAATGTGCAGCAAGTAGTGTTTTTGTGAGGTGTATTGAAGGAAAGTTTCAATTTCACTTTAGAGATTGTTTGTTATCTTAATTTTAATCTAGTGTTTTTACTGATTTTTGACAGGGTCATTAGAGCACCTTTGCAATTCTTCGTGCAAATATCAGTATTAATATGAATTTTGTCTAATAAAAAAATGCGTTTAAAATACGTGTAATGTTGTCGAGAGAAGTTCAGGAAGGTTCAAAGAAGTTTTCTGACGTTTCGACCGTTCTTCGACGGTCTACATCAGAAATATAACGCAGACTATATATATGATCTTTCGTTTTTAAAAAGGGTTGTGTATATTTTCAAAAAAATTTCCAGTAAATTGAGAAACAACGTAAATTATATTGAGTGTAATTTTAGACCATGTATACAACTTTTTTAAGTTTAATTAATCATTTTGACTTCGTCTGCAGGACGGACATAATTAAAACTTATTAAAAAAATTTATTTATGCCAACGGCCATGCCACGCTGAAAAAACCAGTTCTCGTCAGATCACTGAAGTTAAGCAGCGTTGGGCGCGGTTAGTACTTGGATGGGTGACCATTCGAGAATACTGTGTGCTGTTGGCATATTATGGGTGTGGTGAGCCCAAACTTGTAGTTATTTATAACTACAAGAAAACTATCCACCTAGAAACACTACCCGAAGCGGGTAGTGTCACGCCTACCCTGAAAGGGAAATGGCTTAATGGTATACAATACAAAAAACACAAGAGATGTCAGAATTGTGTATGTAACCATGCAAGCAAAAACCGTCACTGCATTTATATTATGATATGTTTGACCACTTTCATAATACGTATTCAGATATAACTTAAAAAAAAAGAAGAAAATATCATGTAATATTTTAACGACTTTTATGAAGCTCATGTCTCTAGAAGTGGCAACGCTTAAATATTTCAATCAGAAAGAAAACAAAAGAATTATTATAACTTTCAAAATTTATAATACTTTTTATTTTTATAATACTTTTTTATTATAATTTTTCTAAACTATTATTATTATAAACCACGATTTTCCATGTTTTATTGTATTTGAATTAAAAAAATCTCTTACGTACTCTAAGGCAGAGTTCACTTAACTCTGGGGCAACAACGGCTTGCCGGGCAGGGCGCAGCCTACGCAGGAGATAATCGATCGCGCCGGAAAATTAAAACATCAACAGTTTGTTAACTACTACTTCAATTCAGCTAAAAATTTTCCAGAAAACTTCTTTGAACCTTCTTGACCAACTTTCTCGCTGACAGTGTTTGCTTGCTCAAAATTCGCTTGACTCCTGAAACGATTAAAGTTGTTTGTGCACGAATTGTGAAACGCCTCGACAAAAAAATTATTAACTTTTTTTCAAATAAACATTTTCAACTTTTGTTAACGTCATCGGTCGCAGAAGATGTCAATGCATACTTCTTAAGAATTTTATTACAAAATATTAAAAAGTTTCGACTTGGTCGCGAGTTGAAGTGAAAAAAGGCGAAATACTTTAATCAGATAAAAAACATTTTTTTTTAAATAATTCAAAAACTAAAAAAGCTACAACTTTTTCTATTTAAAGAAAAAGATGCGTAATTAAATTTTCAACACATACGCGTATTCAAAAAATTAAAGTTCGAAACTTTATTCTCAAGTGCCCAGGGGCCTCCCCACTCAAGAAAAATAACTTTATATCTCCTTTTTGCATCCGACGCCTCAATTCTAAAACCTGTGCAGTACAGTTTTGACACGCATAGGGCTGCGCAGTGCAGTTCTACGAGACTTACGGATGGGCATTATAACTTATAAGGCACATAAGGGTGCACGGTGTAGGTATTCGTTACTCGGGATGCGCAGTAGAGTTATTTAGCTCATACAGCTGCGCAGTGCAGTTCTACAATATTTACGGATGCGCAGTGCAGTTCTACGACGCTTACGGATGTGCAGTAGACTTATAAGGCATATAAGGGTGCTCAGTACAGGTCCATGGTACTAAGGATGCGCAGTGGAGTTCTTCAGTGCATGCTGCTTCGCAGTGCAGTTCTACGACAGTTACGAATACGGAGTAGACTTATAAGGCACATATGGGTACAGTACAAATACGTGTTACTCGAGATGCGCAGTAAATTTCTTTGACATATTCGGCTGTTCTGTGCAGTTCTAAGACACTTGCACACGTACAGTAGACTTATAAGGCACACACGGGTAAACGCTACAGGTCCGTGGTACTCGGGCTGCGCAGTAGAGTTTTTCAGCTCATGCAGCTTCGCAGTGCAGTTCTACGAAACTTACGGATGCGCAGTAGACTCATAAGTTATATACAGGTGCGAAGTATAGGTACATGTTACTCGGGCCGTGCAACAGGATTATGTAGCACACGACGCTGTGCAGTTCAGCTCTATGGCACTTGCAGGTGCGGAGTAGACTTTTATAGTAGCTGATGGTGCTCAATATAGTTCTATGGTACACAGGGTACATTCAGTACAGTTTTGTGATGCATGTAGCTGCGCAGTGCAGCCCTATGCACTAAAAAACTTTATGTATAGCAAAATTGTACTGCGCAAGCACTCTTATGTACCACATAACCTTGCTGCGCACCCATAAATGCCATAGAAGTCTTCTTTGCAACCCTATGTACTACACACGTGTACTGGGCATCCGCTTGTAACTTATAAGTCTACTAGGTTTCACTAAGTGTCATAGAACTGCATTGCCTAGCCTTATGTATCGCAAGACTGTATTTCACACCCTTATATGCCATACAAGCCCACTTCGCACGCCTTACCCCCACGAACTACATAAGTGTACTGCGCATTCTCATGCACCATATAAGTCAACTGCACACCCCCAAGTGTCGCAGAACTGCTCTGCGCAGCCCCACATGGTGCAACAACTTTACTGCACAACCTTGTGCAACATTAAACTATACTACGTATATGTATGTTCCGTAGAAGTCTACTGCGCACCCCTACGTGTTGTACAAATTTACTGCGTAGTCATCTGTACTTCACAAGTTTTCTGCGCAGCTCTACATACTTAATAATTATATTACGCATCAGAATGTACCCTCGATATTTACTACGCACCACTGAGAGTATCATCATTTTTCTGCGCATCCCTATATACTGAAGAATTCGACTGCGCAGTTATGTGCCACATGGAACTATACCATGCACATGTATATTCAGTAGAAGACTACTGCGCACCTTTAAGTGCCGTACAACCTTACTGCGCAAATCTATGTACCATAGACGTTTTCTACGCAACCCTACATACTACATAAGTGTATTGCGCTCCCGCATGTACCACATAAGTCTACTGCGCACTACTATGTGTCGTAGAACTCTACTGCGCACTTACGTGTAACATGGAACTATATTACGCACATATACGTTTCTTAGAAGTCTACTGCGCAGCCTAGGTGTCGTGAAACTTCACTGCGCAGCCCTTCGTACTGTAGAAGTTTTTTGTGCAACCCTACATACTACCTAAGTGTACTGCGCATCCGCATGTACCGTAGACGTTTACTACATATACCTAAGTGTCGTGGAACTGCTGTGTGCAGCCCTATATACTGTAGAACTCTACTGCGCTACCCTGTGCAACATGGAAGTATACTACACATATGTATGTTCCGCAGAAATCTACTGCGCATCCCTAAGTGGCGTGCAACTTCACTGTGCAGTTCTGCCTATTTTATATGTCTTCTGCGCATCCCTGTGCACAACATAACTGTACTACTCATGCGTGTTTGTCGTGTAGTCTGCTATGTGCCTCTAATGGTAGTAGGATTAAATTGCGCAGTCCTACGCACTGAAGAAGTCTACTGCGCAGCCCTAAGTATAACATGGCTGTACTGTGCAGTTTTAAGCATAGTAGAAGTCTCCAGCTTAGCCTCATGTACTATACAAGTGTACTGCGCAGTCCTAGGCACTACGTAACTCTACGGTGCATTCTACTACATCCACCCCACCTCTGCATACCTTTCTTAAAACTAACTTAGAAGTGATTGAAATTACTTTGGCTATGTAATTGAAATAAATTATTAATTGAACCTCGTCTATTTGGCAGGAAAAACAAATGACATACGAGTAATTTGGGTCAATTACATTAGATAATTCACAAAATTTTCAAAAGTAATTCAAATGCAAATTAACATACATGTAATTTCATCTCAAAATACTTGAATTACATTTTTCGCCAATTACTGTATAATTAAATAAATAATTAAATAAATTTAATACGAATGAGATAAAATTAATAGTTAAATAATATAATCACAGCCAAATTGTTGGCATTATTTGAGAGATTATATTTAGCTATGCTCGAAACAATAAGCTGCACTCGTTTTCACTGAGGCAATTGCTTACAAATGCAAAAAGAAAAAACTTCCAAAAATGTTCAATCTTTTCAATTTTGTAGGCAAACTGCTGACTATACTTTATAGTAATGTTTAATATAACCTATTTTATGCAGAAGAGGATTCCGAATATTTGATTATAGGACTATTTTTGCGCTAAAAACAGCCGTTTTTTGGAAGGTAATTCAACACACCCTATCGAAGGGTTTTAACAACTATTTAGCTTATTATAATTTTTTTCTATTTAAGCAGACTCTTTCAGCTTTGTTCTATGTGCGAAAATTGGTAGGGTAAGTCGAGAGAGAGATGGAACGGTGGAAGAAATGGAACACCTTCTCCCCCTGCTAAACTATTCGGCAAATGGTGACACGGCAGTCAGTGTAAATGTGTCCCTCAACACGTAAACAATAACTTGTTTCGAATGGTTTCACTACAGCGATTTCTTAAAAAGTTATTCTACGTCATAGTTTGAGAATCGCGTTTTGAAGGCCGGAAAATTGTGTGCACTCGATTGCGTTGCCAGTTTTGGCAAGTGATAATTATTTCTTCGTGTTGATATCATTGGCACTAATTATTATGACCGCATAAAAGGTTCATACACCGACAGTGACATCTTTCGATTGCGTATGTAGCTACTACATACTGATCCATCGCTCCCTGCTTATCGGGAGAGATGGAACATTTTTTTCCGGGAGACATGGAACAGATTGTTTGATGATTTGAATTTAAGTTTAGTGTCCTTGCGTGTTATACATTTTTGGAAATTGTTAAAAATTATTTAAAAATTATTAAAAATAAAAAAAATTGAAAAATACACGTGTAAGAAGTGAATAACTGCAACTACTCGTATCGCTGGTTTTGTAACTGAATTCTGTTCACTAGATTGTTTTCTGTTCACACATTTTTTGGTTCATAAGACGTAATAAATACAAAAAAAGTTTTTTCTATGTTATCGGAGTAATTTTCCAATATTTTGTGTGACAAATAAATTTTCAGAGTCACGTCAACTGAGTGTTCCATTTCACCCGCAATGTTTCACCTCACCCCGAATTTGTTTTTTGTTTTTGTTTTTGGTAGTATGAAAATTTAAATTAAATAGAAAATCCATATTGCGGTTATAAATTGATGGGTTTAAATGAGAGAAAATAACCTTTCCCTGTTTCTCTTCAGATCTTCATAGTCATCATAAGGGTGTCGTACTTGAAAATGAACTTATAAGTTACTTTCGCAAAGAAAGTCAAATAAAAAAAAAGATTCTGGTCTGAAAACTTGCATCATAAAAAATGAGTTATTCTGATAAAAACCTGAACATTTTTCTGCGATTTCGCGAACTGAAAACATTATTCTAATATTTTGGCCTTTTTTCTCCTGAAATAATGAGATCCAACCTCAAATTTTGATACCCATTCTATTTTAATATTGTCGAAAAATGATTTTTCGTCCCACATTAATGTGTAGTTGTATATGGAACTGCTGTTTATTAGATTTACTAATCTTGTAATTTAGTTAGTGCAATTACCACTTCGATCAATGAGGATCCAATCGTTTCCCTCGACTTCCACTTGTCTGAGTCTGGCCGCAATAGGGAAGACATCGACATTTTCGACATTACTGTCTTCCCTTGAATTTTGAGCACCAGATGTACTACTTCGAAGTAGATAGTTTGCTAAGCTGCTCAGCATCCCGTACTCCTTGATATTATCTGTATAAAAATAAGAATTATAAAGCAAACCACTTGTATAACATAGGATGTAGAAAAGATGGGATTTTTAAAATGCGCTACACGGTAGTTTATCATGATATTTTGGAAGATATCAAAACCATTTTTTGTAGCAGCTAAATAATTTTTCATATTCTCCAATTTATTTGCTAGGGTTTCCTAGCCCTGGCGAGTAACCCTCATAAGCTTGAGCAGGTGTCCGTCCGTCTATGCGTCGTGTACCGCTAACAACGTCTAATGTATACACTGAGAATAACAAGCCCCTAGCAACCTTTGCTATGAGTTGTTCTAGACTATTGCATTAAAAGTTGTTAAGACCCCTTATCAGAAAGGGTATACGGGTTTAAGTTTCAGGCAGAACGCTTGAATATTTTTGTCTAACCTTTTGCATACGTCATTTAAATAGTATTCTCATTTGTGAAGCAGTGCCGCTTTTCCGTAAAATTGTTCCTATTTTGTTTAATAATCGAAAACGAAAGTACAATAGCTGTAAGGCTCGGTACTAGATGTCTCTGTGTTTTCTGCTACGTGATCCTGGACCCTTGCTGAAGCAGACGAGGCAGATACCCCGCTGTCAGTGGAATGCTACTTTCGTTTATATATCGAACGGATAACCCTTTCATTGTTATGAGATTATGGCCGGTCACAAAAACTGAAATTATGAAAGCATGGCTTAATCCAATTGTAATTAGCTGGATTAATTAATTTATATAATCAGAAAAAAGTGTAAAAAAAGGTTCATGAAAATCGGTTAATATTTTCAGTAATAATGGAAATCTTTAAGTGCATGCAAAAGTACAATAACCAATATCCAAATATATCCAAGATAACACTTTATACTGCAACGTATAACAACCACAATAAGTGTTTTCGATCATTATTCATTCTGTTAGAAAATAACACGATTCACGGTAGTGAATCGCTGCCAAGACAAATGTAATATTTTTAGTAATTTAGTCGACCTGGGACAGACTATTCAACCGTCTTGTAAAAAATTTTCAAAAGAACTCCATTAAATGAATATCTAAGAAAATGGAAAAACTGTTTATAGTTATATTTTCCACTGTAATATCAATATGATTACCAATTATATGCATTATATTGTGTTAAGTATTAAATATTCTTATTACTTTGAAACGAGTATTTTATTTCATAAAAATTTGTATTAAAAAGAAGTGAAATTTCACCAAAAACATCTTTGATGCAAAGAATTTCGCCAAGTAAAAAGCTATCAGTACAATCAACATAGTTTGTAAAGTCAAAGTTTGCCAAGTAATTCTAAAACATATCTAAAATTCAAAATTTCTTAAAATAAAGCCATTTGTAAAAACGGGGCCTAAGAAATGTGTTCGTCAAAATGAAACTAAATACGAAAGAAGGGCCTATTGCATATCCTTTACTGAATTCTGCAATAAAAAATATATTAATCATCTCTAATTAATCTTAAATTTTATTACAAAGAATGATGATTATCGAAAAGGGATTTAAATCATTTTTAAAATGTCCGCTAATATTAGAAGTTAAAATAAAATATAAATTACGATAAAATTGTGCGCAGCCTAATCAAAACACTGAAAACAATTTCAACCACGTGAACGGACAATAATTTTATAAAATAAAAAAATTCAATGAATCAGAAGTCCCTTCAATACAGAAAAATATCAGCTAAATCGTGATATTGTCGAAATAAGGTTAAAATAAGGTTAAAAAGTTTCATATTATTTTATTTTTCTCTATTCTAATAGTTTTTACATCATGAATCTTAAGTCAAAAAGAAATGAAGGGAAATTATTCAGTAATAACGACTACGACAAACTATGCTTAACGATGTACACTACGTAAAATTAATTTTAAAAGTCGCTAATCTTTAAAATGATTTATGAAATCGACAAAAATAGATCTATTATTTATTTCTGAAAAACTTAACGGAAGCTTCTAAGTGTACTTTACATACATACATATATTGATTAGCAGTTCGAACTCGAAAGTTCATTGCCTCACTACCCGATTCGGGTAGTGTTTCTAGGTGGATATTTACTACCAATGTGGGCCCACCACACCCACGACGAGCCAACAGCACGCAGTATTCCTGAACGGTCACCCATCCAAGTACTAACCGCGCCCAACAATGCTTGACTTCAGTGATCTTACGAGAACTGGTGTTTTCAGCGTGGTATCGCCTTTGGCATAAGTGTATTTAAGTGTACTTTAGAAAAAATAATTCAGGTTAAAATTGTTTATTTAACAGTAGTTATTTAGAGTTTTAGTTCTTGCTTTCTCTTTAGGAAAAGGTTACAATCCTTATTTAATCCTAATGATCAAGGCCTCATTTTATTCATTGAGGGATTCTCTACAACTCTATTTGGGTGGTGTTTATTAAAATTTAAACTATCATGGTTTAAAAGAATAATAACTGTATGATTTCTAAATTATTTTTTTTAATAAAACCCACGCGAATAGAAACTTAGAGAATCCTTCGAAGAATAAAATGAGGCCTTGATCATTAGGATAAAATAAGAATTGTAACTTTTCCCTAAACAGAAAGGAAAAGCTAAATCTCTAAATAACTACTGTTAAATAAACAATATTAACCTTAATTATTTTTTTCTGAAGTGTGCTTAGAAGCCTCCATCAAGATTTACAGAAATTAATAATAGATCTATTTTTGTAGATTTTATAAATCATTTCAAAGATAGTCGACTTTTCAGATCGATTATACCTAGTGTAAATCCTTAACATTCCATTGCACGCGCCCCCTGGCGGAACAACGATGCACGCGTCGTATCTGTGAGATACACAAAATCGGTTAATTGAAAAAATAAATACTAAAACTGAGTTTTTCGCATTTTCCGAGTGAAAAGGTGCACAGATAAATAAAGAAGGCCACAAATATAAAAAAAAAACAGAAACTGCAAAAACAAAAAAACTCAACAGAACTGTTGAGTAACACGAGTTTGAGGAATAGGAGGGAGTTGGACGACGTCCCGCTCCATGCGCCTAACCAGTGATGAAAAATGCTTAACTATGTATCTGTCAGATACAGCACGTGTAATGGAGTGTTAATTTCCCGAAAAGGTATATTTTATTAGTTATACCCCTTTTTGTCAAACGCCTTAAATTGATAAAATTACAGAAATTTTGTGAATTTAATAAAAGTGGTAAAAATGAAAACTTGGCGAGATTTTATCTTCTTTTTATATACTCAGAAAAAGATTTGGTTGAATCAACAAAATTTTTTTTGTTTAACTATAGAATATGGTTATTATATGGACAACAAAATTTTTGGTTAACCCAACTAAATTTTTTTTTGCTTTAACCGAATATTTTGGTAGATGGAGTATTTGGTTGATTCTACCACATTTTTTTGTTGGGCCAATCAAACACTTTGTTCAATCAACTAAAATTTGTTTGATTCAACTAAATTTTCATGTTCATATATCCAAGAAAACAGTTTCTTTGGTTCAAGGAATTTTTTTTCTAAGGTTAATAATAATAATCTTGCCAATTTTGCATTTATTTTCCCTTTTAAAGCACTCACAAAATTTCTGTAATTTTATCAATTTAAGAAATTTTAAACTTTAGATATCTTTTAGAATTACTTGGCGAACTTTGACTTCACAAACTATGTTGATTGTACAAATAGCTTTTGACTTGACGGAATTTTTTGCATCGAAGATATTTTTGGTGAGATTTCACTTCTTTTTAATACAAATTTTTATTATTTTTAAAAATTTTCTGAAAAAAGCACTGGCGCTTCATCTATTAAATTCATCCTCAAATTTTTAAACAAATCGGTAATATATTGTAGGCTCTAGATTGACTGAGCTTCTAAAAATTATACATTTTTATGTTTTCTGAATCCGCTGCGTCTATTTCCTAAAAAATTAACAATGTATATGCAGAGAAGTTATTTTTTAGCGATTTTTTATTAATTCCAAAATGTCTTATGCAAATCGATAAAGAATTGGTAGACATATACATAAAAAATGCGGTTTTTACTTGGCGGCTTTTGACTACTGATGTGAGAATTTTGATATTTTCCAGCAGAACGAATCATGATCAAAAACACTTATTGTAGGTACACTCCACGCTCCCTTATACGACATTCCCTTATACGCCCGCTCCATTATACGACCAGTTGCCGCTCCCCTATACAACTGGAAAGTCGTTCTCCCTCATCCCCACTCTTCCCCTCAAAGTTCGCGCGGGAAACAAATAGTCTCGCGCGTGAATATGAATACAATATTTTCGTATAGTGGTTTTAGGATTAACTATTTATGAATTTTGAAGGGGAACACTTTCATTACGAATTTTTATAAGGGTTTATCTTAAAAATGTCATTAATCTAACATTCTACCTATCATTTTTTTTTACTATTTACCCAATTATATATCTAAATTCTATTCTAAAATTCAATGAATCATTATAAAATTATAAAATGTAACAAAATTTTGATGGATATCCGGAATTTTCCAAATTTGTGGAATTTTTTCGAACTATGAAAATTCCAGCATTTTCAGGATTTTTCAAATCTTCAGAATTTTTGAAAGTACCAAAATTGTAGAAACCTTCACAATTTTTAAAATTTTACAAAATTCGAAAAGTATTCGCAATTCAAAAAATGTACCAGTTGTCAGAATTTTGTTTGATAGTATGATTCGATGAAAGATATACATATGAGTATTATATGCGGAAAAAAGAAATTACAGATTGAATTTGAATTACAGATTTGAATTTGAGAAATTGGTATATATGAGTGAAATATTTTCAAAGTAACACATAAGTAAAAGAATAATGCAATTTTTATTTCCTCAATAAATCATACAATATTTCAATTTTGTCAGTAATTATTTATCAAACAAAATAGAAACTGACAGATTGAGAATTCCTATAACATAACTGTGGTACCCTGCTCCCAATGAATAGTCCAATTCTAGTTGTAATAAGTTGTTTATTACACATTCCACAAGAACCACTAATACTTCACAACAGAGCGATTTATCACACAATTAATCAACTAAACTTAGTCTATCTTTCGATCTACATTGATCACGATCTAAACAACCTCAGGGCTGCAGGCGAACTGACCCTTAATCAGTCGCTCCCCCCTAAGCCGATCCATCCCCACTCTCACTCACTGCCGGTCTCCACAATCCCTCCTTTCTTATCAATGTCAGCGGTTCTATCTTCGAAGGCGTTGACTCCATCCTTGGACCGTTTCCGCTGCTTGCTTCCACCCTTGGTTGGTCATGTTCGGACTGTAAGGCTGGTTGTGGTTGAGACCTTGTTGGGAAATCAGGGGAGTGTGTGTCTTGGGTCTGTTCCGGCTTCGGTACCTTTTTAACATGCGAGACATGACGCTTCAAAATTTTGTTATCTCTGAACAATGTCAATTCATTTCCTTTTTTTTTCTAATACTTCATATTCCTCTTTATCAAATCTTGGTGTTAGCTTGTTGGCAACGACCATGTTTTTAAGAAGGACCTTGTCTCCTGTCTGCACATCCTCCTGCTTTGCACCTCTTTTTAAATTTTCCTTTTCCTTTCCCTTGTGTTTGTTCAGAATGTCATTGTCCTTGGCTTCTTCGTTAGTGCTCTCCTCATTAATATCAAGGATTGATGGGATTTTATCCCTTATGTTGCGATTAAACATCATTTCCGATGGGGACTTTCCCGTGGTACCATGGGGTGTTACATTGTGCATCAACGTAAACTTTTGTAATTCTTCTTGTAAATTCATACCGTTAGCGTAACCGATTTGGAGACGTTTTAGGATGGATTTGTTCATATTCTCTACTTCCCCATTTGCTTGCGGCCAATAAGGCGTTGTATGCACCAACTCAATGTTATTTTCTTTACAAAATGTTCTAAATTCCAGACTGGTGAATTGTGGCCCATTGTCGGCTCTAATAGACTTCGGGAGTCCCAATCTCGAAAACATTTCGGTAAGATGTTGATTTATGACCGTAGAGGTGGTTTGTTTTAAAAATTTCATCTCTTGATATCTGGAGTAGTAATCTATTACCACGAACACCATCTGTTGGTTCGGTAATGGACCCATAAGATCAATAGCTAAGTATTGCCAGGGGCCATCGGGAAATTTGTGTCTTGACATAGGGGGTGGTTTATTCGGCTGCGTTACCATAAGGCAATCTCTGCATTTCTTGACAAAACGCTCGACTTCCCTGTCGATCAAAGGCCACCATACCTTAGCTCTGAGTCGTCTTTTCATCACTGTTTCACCTGGGTGCCCTTCGTGAGCTAGTTCTAGAGTCTGGGAACGCAAATTTTGAGGAATCACTAATTTGTTGCCTCTCAACATCATTGGTCCCAACGCTGAAAGCTCCATGCGAAATGGATAATATACACCTTTGTCGGTTGCTTCCCAGGAATTTTGATTAATTTTGTCGACGGTCTGTACTATCTCAGGATCTAATTTGCTGGAGTTCGCGATATCAGAGATACTCATAGCCTTAGGCACGCTTCTTTCAAGTACGGTGAAGACGTGTCGATCACTGTCTTGGTCAAACGATTTTTCATTCTCCAGCTTACATAATCTGGATATGGAATCAGCGATATTTGATTTTCCAGATTCGTACACTATTTTGAATTTGAAAGATTGAAGTCTTAGCACCCAGCGTTCGATTCGTGCAGGTGGTTTAGAGGTGGGTTTAAAAATGGTTTCGAGAGGCTTATGGTCTGTGACTAATTCGAATTCCAACCCCGCTAGATAGAAATAAAATCTTGCAACCCCCCAAACGAGAGCCAAACTTTCCTTTTCTGTTTGTGAGTATCTCCGTTCGGTATCTGATAAGCTCTTGCTGGCGAAAGAAATAATATAGGGGTATTGTTGATTATCAAACTGTAATAGTACAGCTCCTAGGGCTACTGGGCTTGCATCTGCAACTAAACGTGTGCGTTTTTGGAGGTCAAAATATGACAATGTTGGAAGTTTAGCCAGTGCAGATTTGAGTTTATCAAAACATTTTTGGTGATTTTCAGTCCACGCAAACACAGTTTCATTTTTTGTTAAGTGTCGTAGTGGTTCGGTTGTGCTGCCTAAGTCGGGGATAAATTTTCCTACGTAAGTAACAAGTCCCAGGAAACTTCGAACTTCTTCTTTGGTAGTAGGTGGTCTGAATTCCAGAATTGTTTTTATTTTGCTCTGGTCTGCATCAATACCACCAGGCGATAGTCGGTGCCCAAGAAAGACAAGTTCTTTGACTTTTGTCACACATCTTCTCTCGTTAAGAAGAATGTTGTGATTACGAAAGACTTTGAGTACTTTCTCCAAACATCTATCATGCTCAGCTTCTGTGCTACCGAATACAATGACGTCGTCTAAATAATTCAGGCAGTTTTCGCACGGGGATAATATTCCTTCTAGAATCCTTTGGAATATTTCGGGAGCGGAGTTAACGCCAAACATTAATCGTTTATAACGGAATAATCCCTTATGCGTAATGAATGTAGTAATAGGACGACTTTGCTCGTCCAATTCTAGCTGGTGATAAGCCGACTCTAAATCTAGCCGTGAAAAGTAATTCGCGTTCCTTATTTTAGTCATAAGTGAATCGAAAGTAGGCAATGGGTAATTCTCTCTTAGTATCGCTTGATTAGCTCTGCGCATGTCGACACATATTCGAATTTTGCCTTCTGGTTTGAAAATAATAACTATAGGGGAAATTCAGTCACTCGGTCCTTCTACTCTCTCGATTATATCACTTTCCAAAGCTTCTTTCAATTTTTCTTCTACTTGGGATTCTACTGCTACCGGGATTCTTCTTACTGGTTGCTTGACGGGATTGATTTTTTCGTTAATGGGGAATTTCACGGTAATATTTTTGATCCTTGGAAATGGAGTTCTGTTTCCAATGTGGTTAACATGAGCGTTCAGGCCAAGTTTCAATACCCCTAACAGTTGTGCGGAATCTTTTCCCAGCAGTGAGATGTCCCCGTCTTTTACTACATAAAAGTACGCTATGATTTCTCTTTCCTTAGATATCCTCACAGTGGTCTGGAATCGGTGAAGGATGTGTAGAGGTCCGTAAGAGCCGTAAGGTTTCAGATTAGCGTGACTTTTAACATCCATGTCCCACACTGCTGCTTTCCCGTTATATAATTTTTCCCAGTCTTGACTGGTTATGATGTTGACCTTGCATCCTGAGTCAATAAGAAGAGTTATCGGTACTCCTCCTACTGCGCAGTCAATCAACTCGTCTCTAGCTTGCGTTTTCTCATGTTGACGGATTTCATCGATTTTAAAACAATCAAAGTTTCTCATTTCACCAGTTGCTGATTCCGAATCTTCTTCATTGTCTGTTTTCAGGAAGTTGATCGATGAATTAAACTTTCTACGTTTTTGAAGTCCGTTTCTAGAATGATTTAGCTGTCGTTTGTCGACTCTAGTCCGACAGCACGATGAAAAATGACCTTGAGATCCACATTTAAAGCATTTTGCGTTTCTAGCAGGACATTTGGCTTCGTTAGAAGAATGTCCCCGACGTCCGCATCTTGAGCATGAGTTTTGGACTTGCTTATTTGACCCAGAAATTCTATTGATATTCGGCAGTGAAGTGCCTTCAACAGCTCTTGAATTCATAGCTTTTGATGGTTGTAATGTTTCTTCATGTATTCTGCATAGCTCGATTATTTCCTCAACGGAACGTTCTTTTTCCAACAATTTCTTTTTAAGTTCAATCGGGGCCCAGCAGTCAATCAATTTATCCTTTAAATTAATTTCTTTGGATTCTTGAGAAGTGGAACCAAACGAGCACTTTGATGCTTGTTGTCTAATTTTCAGCAGAAATTTGCTCAAATTTTCTCCCTCCTCAGGTTTGAGATTCCTAAACACGTGTCTCTCAAAAGCTGAATTTTGGACCGGGGAAAAATGCTCTGTTAATTTATCTGTCAGTGTCTTAAATATGTCGTTATTTTTCTCAGCGACAAAAGGTTCGATGGCGCCTGGCAAATTATACGCGACTTCATGAAGTTGCGTACCTCCAATGTGTAATAATTTATTCCTTTTCTTTACTGGATCTACAATTTCCTCTGATGCCAAATATAATTCGATAGACCTAAGCCACTTTCCCCATTCTCCACGAATTTCAGCACTGTCCAAAGTTTCACACAGAAAAGGTTTTATACCTGTGTCTCCCATGATGATTGTTGTACACTAAGAAAGTTTCTGTAAATAAAAATAAATAGAATACTTGGTAAAATTCATCATTGCTCTTTACAGCTCGTGGTTGTTCATAAATCAGTTATTGCTCCCATCAAGGTCAAAATTCCAGAGAATATGCATTATAAATCTTAAGAGGCCAATGTTCATGCTTGCGAGTGACTTTAGCGTTGAGAAATACAACGCAAATTTATAACCGGTATATGCATAAACAAAGAGAAATTACGATCTATTGTGGCTCACAGCCTCACGAGATTCATTGATTTATGGCTCACAGCCGCATTTATACATGTATTTCAGAAAAATTATTCTTGAATGGCTCACAGCCTCTTGTATACATGTATATCAAACAATACTGATTCATTAATGGCTCACAGCCTTCTGTATCTATATACATTTTCTGCTCGGCTCTCAGCCACCTATCTCCATTCAAAATTCTCTCTCTCTTTTCTTCTTTTTTTTTTTTTTTTTTTTTTTTTTTAAACTTGTACGAATGGCTTTATATAATATTAATGATAACGTAACATATTGGTATGATGAACTAAAATATATGAAAGTGAAACAATACCTGTCCCATAAATCGGGGTCAAAGTTTATCCCATCCTCGTCGCCAGTTTGTGGTACCCTGCTCCCAATGAATAGTCCAATTCTAGTTGTAATAAGTTGTTTATTACACATTCCACAAGAACCACTAATAATTCACAACAGAGCGATTTATCACACAATTAATCAACTAAACTTAGTCTATCTTTCGATCTACATTGATCACGATCTAAACGACCTCAGGGCTGCAGGCGAACTGACCCTTAATCAGTCGCTCCCCCCTAAGCCGATCCATCCCCACTCTCACTCACTGCCGGTCTCCACAATAACAGTCTTATGTTTTCAAGGCAAAATTTTTGTTTGTTTCAATTGCACATTCAAAGGAACTTTATGTAATAAACGCATAGAAAATAGTGGTTATTTAAGAAATATCGAGAACATTATAAAATTCTTATGCCTATGTGATTTTTTTGATCACATACAGCTTAGGATAAATATATTTTTGGAAAACAACATTCGCATTTCAACAAGTAACTTGATGCGTGGTAACTCTTACAGTTATACAAAATACTTTTTCGGCGAATAATACTTTTTCCACAGTTCAAACTTAAAATACACATTATTTCTTTTTCTCCAGAGAGAAAAACAAACTTCGAATATAAAAACAAGTCAGTGTTTACTGTGATGATGAATTTTCAGTCTTTTTTTTTTGTATCAAAGAATTAAAGATTTTGTATTTCCACCATTTTGTCAAATGCAAAGTTACGCATTTTATAAAGCACTGCAACATCTTCATTCGAGAATTCAGAATGTTTCTTCGACTATTCCAAAAGTATCCGAGCTGCACCATAGACGACGGGCAGCGTTTGAGATTCGGGTACGTCAGTGACATTTCCATCGATGTCATCATCTTCATTTTCTGGGTCTTCTTCGGTGCCTTCGGGCAAGGGTAGGTTTAACCCTGCACAAGAATTCAAGATCTCTTCGTCGGTCAACACTCTGCAAGTTAGCAAAGTTTCGTCTTCTCCAAACCATTTATCGACGTCGCTTGAAGAAAATTGTCCATCTCCGGGTACGTGATTCAGTAAGGTCACAATTTTTATTTTGG
This sequence comes from Andricus curvator, assembly GCA_932195095.1. Taxonomy (NCBI): domain Eukaryota; kingdom Metazoa; phylum Arthropoda; class Insecta; order Hymenoptera; family Cynipidae; genus Andricus; species Andricus curvator. Next base: position 5,313 of record CAKNYM010044317.1, on the reverse strand, counting down.
TAGAAAACGTACAGTGAATGAAAAATCTGGGCAACGCAACACTACGAAGCACTCTTGAAATGAGGTATGTGAATCATTTAACAAACTGTATATATACATATTTATTTATTTAAAAAAAGGGTTAAGCAACCACCGCAGGGTCCCAGTGGGAGCAACTGCCATCTAAAAATGACACCGGCTCCCAGTAGAAGAGCAGTAAGTCTCACCTATGGCCACATCTCACGACCGTGAGATGGGTGGCCACACACACACATATATTCGTTAAATGTGTTTCTATAGTTTTTTTTTAATACGTCATATCATGCGATTAATTTGTATCGAATATCAGGGGTGTAACCGGAAAAATTTTCGGGGGAATTTCAACTGGACAAAAATTTGGGGGAGGGAGTCCGTCCGACTTTATTTAAAATAATCATAAATGGTTGTAAGACTTTATTGTGTTTACTATTTGTTCACTATTTTATCAAGTATTCAATTTAGTATTCAACTTCAAAAAATTCATTAAATCAAAATACCTACCTTTGTATGTATTTGGATGTATACACAGAAAAAACAAAATGTAATCTTTACAGCGATTTCAGAGTAATCTTTACCTGCAACAAAAATTAACTTCACGTGTTAAGATTTACCCACCACATGGGAAATGGTCACCATGTAAATTCTATTGAATCTTGTTTTGTTTCGATGCGAAAAAATTCTATTTTATCTTCCTAGTTCAGTTCTACGACACTCAGGGGTGCGCAGTAGACTTCTATGGCACATGATGATGCACAGTAGATAGAGTTTCGATCAGTTTTTTTTTCTTTTTTGAAATATGAATATTAAATTCGTAATCAGCAACCTTAAAAACACCATAATGTCAAATTTAAGCGATATCAAAATTTTTGTTAGAAAAATGTCTACCATATTAGATCCGCCATTTTTTTCGAAAAATAGATATCCACTTCGAAATCAGCGACCCCAAAACACCTTAAGTCTATATTTTAGTGGAAATAGAATCTATCCTCTACATTTTGACCATATTTTTGGGCTTTTTCCCCTCTGCGCGCACCACTAAGAGTCGCAGAACTTCTTTGCGCAGCCCTATATACTGCATAAGTTTTCTGTGCAACCCTAAATACTTAATAAGTGTATTGCGCATCCTTATGTACCATAGAACTCTACTACGCACTGCTAGTTGTCGCAGACCTGCATTGCGCAGCGATACATACTGCAAATCTCGACTGCGTAGCCATGTACATCATAAAACTATACTACGCACATGTATGTTTCGTCGAAGTCAACTGCGCACCCTAAGTGTCGTACAACTTTACTGCGCATCACTATGTACTGCAGAAGTTTTCTGTGCAACCCTACATACTTAATAAGTGTATTGCGCAAACTCATGTACTATAGAACTCTACTGCGCACTAATTGTCGCAGAGCTGCATTGCGCAACCATACATACTCCAAATCTCTACTGCGTAGCCATGTACCGCATAAAACTATACTACGCACATGTATGTTTCCTCGAAGTCTACTGCGCACCCCAAGTGCCGTACAACTTTACTGCGCATCCCTATGTACTGCAGAAGTTTTTTGTGCAACCCTACATACTTAATAAGCGTATTGCGTAACCTCCTGTACTATATAACTCTACTGCGCACTAATTGTCGCAGAGCTGCAGTGCGCAGACACACATACTGCAAATCTCTACTGCGTAGCCATGTACAGCATAAAACTATACTACGCACATGTATGTTCCGTAGAAGTCTACTGCGCACCCTAAGTGTCGTAGAACTTCACTGCGCACCCTATGTACTGTACAAGTTTTTTTCGCAACCCTACGTACTACATAAGTGGACTGCGCTTCCGCAGGTACCGTAGAAGTTTACTACCCCCCCCCCCCCAAGTGTCGTAGAACTGCTCTGTGCAGACCTATACACTACAGAATTCGATCGCGCTACCCTGTGCAACATGGAAGTATACTACGCATATGTATGTTCCGTGGAAATCTACTGTGCACCCCTAAGTGGCGTACAACTTCACTGCAAAGTTCTACCTACTGTATAAGTCTTCTGTGCAACCCTATGTACCACATAACTGTACTGCGCATCCGTGTTTGACATGTAATCTACTATGTATCCCTAATGGCCGTAGAACTAAATTGCGCAGCCCTATACGCACTGCAGATGTCTATTCCGCAGCCCTACGTGTCACATGGCCTTACTGGTTAGTTTCAAGCATAGTAGAAGTCTCCAGCGTAGCCTCATGTACTATATATAAGTGTACTGCGCAGACCTAGGCACTGCAGAACTCTAGGTGCATTCCACGACCTCCACCCCATCTCTGAACACCTCTCGTAAAACTAGCTTAGAAGTAGTTGAAATTACTTTTGCTGTGTAACTGAAATAAATTAGTAATTGGACCTCGTGTATTTGGCAGAAAATACAAGTTACATACGAGTAATTTATCATTTTGGTCAATTATATTGGATGATTCACAAAATTTTCAAATGTAATTCAAATGCAAATTAACATACATATAATTTCTTCTCAAAATACTTGAATTACATTTTTCGCCAATTACTGCCCAGCTCTGCTTTTTACCAGGTAACGCTTTTCTATCGCACTTTCTTTCAATATTTAAACGGACGCGTGCTGCATTTTCCTAAGTCACCTCAGATGGTCGAATTCCTATACTGGAATGTCGCGCATTATTATAGCCCTGTACAGTATGTCGTAAAACATCAATGTAATGATCAGTGAACTAGCGCGCCACGTATAGACCGTAAGCCCATGACATAAATTGTGTAATTACAGGTGTAAGGACAATTTTCACCTGACAGGTTCAACTTAGGATAACGAACGTAAAAATGCGTGCCTTAAAGGTCTGAGTGGGGTAGGTGAGCGGTGGCGAGCTGGCAAAGGTGCCAATTTTTATGGTTCATTGATGTGACTCGTGTAAGCTTGATAATTTGTGTACATGTAGAAGATGACATATAAATAGCACCTGCGAATTTTCAGGCACTTATCTGGGTCAGAAAGTGCTTTCAGGCACCTTCATAGTTGCCGGAAATTGAGGTAAAATTTCTTGATATTGATTTTACAGGAAAAAGTTTCAAACAAAAGTTGGTCTGTTTCGAAAGATGCATATTTTCATTCTATATCATTGTTTGATAAATTTGATACATTTAGAGAAAACATCGATTAAAGAAATACGAGAACAATCAAAAGCTGTTTTTCTGTCCAGCAAGTCCTTTTTTCGAAAGTTATCAAGAGAGAAAAAATACTCCCCTGCAGGTGTACTTCAACATTACTCAGAAACATTTTATTCAAATGTTTATATTTACCAAGTTATGCGCATCTTTCATTATTTTTTCCATTGTTCCTTTCACCTGTTGTCCCTTTAGCAATTCAAAAGAAGGTTTTCTCAAAATGTGTACATCAATAGTGTAAGTCTTGTGTAATAAATTGGCGTTAACTACTTTCAGGTAAAATAATAACTTATTCTCCTATAAACAATAATAAACAGAGTCACGTTCTCAGCTTCTAATTATCGTAGAAGGTTGTAATAAAGCTGAATATTATTCTAAGAAATTAAATAACATAATCGCTTTACTTTCACATTTACATTATTTACTGTTGTTAAAGTTTATACTTTTTCCGTTGGAATGTATCCGATCTTTATTACCGTGACGAAAGTCAATTTCCCGAACGCAGCATGGGGTCGTCTCAGATTTTTCGGGCGACGGTCAATTCCTCCTTGGGTACCTGAGGTCGGTTCTCCCATTACGCGGCTTCCCCTCACTCAGCCGAGCTGCCGTCGTCGATCCTAGTCACCGGGAGTCCTTTGTACATAATGAGCACGAAAATGCGGAATATAACATTTTTTAGATTTAGCACTTATCAATTTACAAATCAAATATTTGAAATCTGCTAATTATAACGATTCCAACGATATGTTATTTGACTCAAAAAAGTTTAAATCAAGTATATAGGAAATTTTTTAGTATATTTTATTCAAATCCACTGCAGTAGCTTTAATTTATAGGTACAATATTTTACTTAACTTGAGAAATTCCGGAAGCTGAAATTTAGCCTGATTTGAGAACTTAATTACTAACATCATGAATTTGGTTTATTTCTCAAACCATTGCATTTATCAAAATTATCTTGCATAATTTTGGATGAAATAAAAAAACGAGGTTCAAAATGACTTGTGGAAGGCAATTCTAGACCGATTTTTTTTTTTTTTTTTTTAATTGAGCATTTTGTTTCGGAGAGATTCATGTGGCCTGCTTTTTAAATTTTTCTTCGTTTAAATATTTATGGCAATGCAAATAGCGAAAAATAGTCGATTTTTTGTTTTTGTTTTATTTCCGTATAAAGTTTTTTTCTATGTTCAACGGACTGGATGCGTAGGGGTGTTTGAAAGCAAAAAAGTTATTATCTGGTAAAGTTAATTGTTGTAAATAAATTAAATGAACAGTCTACAACATTATCGATTTTTCGTCTTTAAAGTACATTTTTGAGTCAAAATTACTTGCTTTTATTAAAAAAATGATACTTGATCATATGAATTTGTCATTTGATCTTTTTTATCAATTGTATAAACAAACTACATAAACAAATGCCCAGTGTGGGCATTTAAAGACAGGAAGAAATTGTCTTCTCTCTTAATTTTGTTGAAATTATGTTGTTTATGTTGTTGAAGGATAAAGATTTGTAATTCGGTATTTTTTATGAATTTCACGAAATAAATCGTTTTCGATTATAATTTTCCTTGAATAATCTCATCACATATTTTAAAATAATTTTCTAACTAATTCTATAGACAAATGCCTAGTGTCAACGTTCAATTTAATTAATTTTGATTGTTTTTTTTAATTATTTCGCCAATGATGTTTATTTATGGCATTTTGTTATTCACTATTTTTTTGTCAATTCAATAAAATATTTTTGTTACTTAAAATTTCGAAAATTTTAGTGCTGAAACACTCAAATATAAGATATTAGAGATACAATAAAATAATATAGTTATAGTTAAATTTAAAAATATAAATTTTATAAATATAGTATATTTAATTAAATTATTAATTGATAAATTGTTATTTAAAAAATCATAGTAGTTATAAATAATTTTAAATAATAAAAAAATATAATTACAGTAATTATTGATAAAAAGTAAGCAGTAAATATAAAATTACATTTAATGAAATAATAAATAGTAAATCTTTCTATAATAAGTAAAGTAACCTGATTTTTATTAAAGATCCACTAATAATAATTTTTTATGTGAGAAGTTGTAGGCTCCGGAAGCTACGATCATGGT
>CAKNYM010044316.1:0-61513 GCA_932195095.1 Andricus curvator | reverse complement strand
GTATTATCAATTTATTTTCATAAGAAAATTTACAGCTTTTATCATAGTATAATCCACACATATTTTAAACTATAAACTCCAGAGGATAATGAACATAGAATCCAAAATCACGACCTAATCTATAATTCCTTTAACATGTATTTAATTTTCGAATCCTACATTTTCGGAAGATAAAACGAGCACACTTTGAAATAATCGTGTTTAAATTTTAGTGCACACTGTACATGGAATTGAATATATATGAGTGAAAAAAACTTCCAATACAGATACATTCAAATTGATTCAGACTTTTCTGACAGTAATAGCAATTTTTATTTTGGTAATATGTATGTCGTTTTGTAATTTTTGGGTTTCAAGTTACAAGCCTGTTGTTACTGTTTATAGCTTGTCCTTCCTTAACAATAAGTCCTTGTCGTATCTCTTATTTAAAGGGTTCAATTGTAAAAAGTATTAGATACAAATTTAAATTAGAAACTTTTAAACGTTTCTTCTATCTTAAGCTATATAATTTCTATTTAACTTTTTTCAGTTTTGAATTGATAAACTTTCAGATTATTCTATTAAGATTGCTTGAAATTTAAAATGTTTGGTTTTCGTACATTTCAACTTATAATCACCCAATTTTACTTCAACCTCAAACGCATCCAATTTAAAACCGTACGAAATTTAAAGACTTATTTTTTAAAGTACACCAGAGACTCGCTATTTGAACGCGCGATCGAACGCGTTATACGAGTTCCTAGAATTGCTGGTCCCCACAGTTTCTCAGGGGGCAGGGCGAGAGACGGCTGCGACTCCGCCTCTGAAGGGACGCATGCACTATACTACTCACTCAAGTAGATTGCGCAATATTATGGAAACGGTTCAGGCAGCCCTGTCTGTTTACGTTTCGCTGTACGCGTTATATGAACAAGGCCATTTTCAGGCAACCCCCGAGATTGTTCATCTATCGAGTCTCTGGTGTATTCTAATTGTAACGATTCTAACATAAGAATAGTGTTATTGTGAATACTACAAAGCTTTATTTTTTATTGACAGAATTTGCAGTTTTGCAGAGTTAAATTTGTAAACTTTTAATGGGTAATATTAACCAATATACTATCATTGTATATATAAAACTGTACTACATTCAAAAGTAATTTTTTTTTCCATCAAATAAAATAACAATTATATAATATTTCAGTCGGCTAATGATTAAATAGTTAATTATAGGTAAGGTCTTTCTCATTCAAAGGGCATTTCGTATAAATACGAGTAAATAAGGCCACTGAAAATATAATAAAAATTGATTCTAATAATTAATAGCGAATTAAAAATAAAACTATTCATCATTCTTTCCAAATATAAAATGTTTTTGTGTTTAAAATATCAAAGATTGAATCGATGATAAACGGCTCTTGAACTTGATAAACGGTCCGCGTGAGCCCTCGATGATAGGTCGATTGTAAATGAGGTTCTAAAATTAGCTGTTGAAAGCAGAACGAATAAAGAAAGGCCGTGTCTATGCGTACCGAAATGTCGGTACAAATAGCTGCATTTTTTCGGTACGTGTACAGTGTGCACTCCCATAAAAAAACTTCACTTTGTGCCATTTATCGTAAGGAAAGGCAGAGAAATACCCAACTATATAGGTAATTTAGTATATAATACTTACATATGTATGTACATGGCTGTATGTTTTTCCATCCAATCATGGATAGTGCATACCGTTGCATTATAACCGTTTGAGAAGTACAGTTATTTCTATGACAAAATTCCGATCTATAAAAAACAAAATTTAGCATTCGTTGGTTTTCATTCCTATTTATTTATTATCATGAATATTTAATGTCTGATTAGTATTCGTTTGTTATTTAAAGCGATCAATCGATAAACTATTAAAAAGTGATCATTAACCATTTTAGTTCTCTTGGATGTATGTACAGCCCTTTGGGAATTTGCGGTCTACTTAAAGTCTAAATCTTTTAAATTGAAAGCTTCGAAGTTTGATTACTTTGAAATTCGAGGGACTGAATTTAGAATGCTTTCAAGTTAAAAGGTTTAAGTTTGAACATCCTTAACTCAGCTGAAACCCGCACTTGTCATTCGTGAGGTATTGCAGTTTAGCGTCTTTTTTATCTGAACCTAAAATCATACAAAAGCTTTTTATTTAATAGTATATTCCAGTATATTTTCAATACAACAATTATTATTAATTTACTAAATAATAAGAAATTATTCTGAAAAATGGTAGGTGGCAAAATAAAGAATTATTAATCAAGTGTTGGAAAGAAAAATCGAATTTTTTTACAAATATTTTTATCTGTTGATTTTATTTTCAGCTATTTCGAGTGTGAATATTTAGATTCATCAAAAAAAAAAATTCTTTTGAGTTATTCCAGTTTCATCTTACGCAATATAAAATCGGTTCTGTATGTGCAGAGATATCCTTAATTTTATTTAGAAAATATCAGGTTTCCTGTTGATATCTTTCTTTTTTCGTGTTGCTTTTTAATTGAATCATACAGTAGTGATTTCGGAAGCTACAAAAATGAATTTTCCTCTCTGTTTTTGCTAAAATTCAGGCATCGAGAGAGAATTAAGTATATGCTCGAAAAGTTATAATATACGAATATCCATCTCAATTTCGCAGCTGTTTAAAAACTTTACAGCAGCCCTTCAAAATGTGTCCCCAGTAGTAGCAGATTTCAATGTTCGTCGTCTCGTTACGAAATCGCATTTTCCGTCTCACGATACTATTTCAAATGGGTCGAATTTCCCTCATATTGCTCATTTCTTGACTTTGAAGGATCAGCATTTACCAGTCGTTGAAAAGAACAGTCGCCTTGGAATGCCTACTTGTGGACGAAGCAAGTTTCACGACCTTAAATGGGGAGCAGAAATAGGATTTATAGAGTAATGCCAGTCAGCACGATGACCGGTTATTCATTCAGTGCATCCCAGGTCTACATTGCTGAACCCGATTTGATGAAAAGGGTGGTTTACTGGCTCACGTTATATGTACAAAAAGAACGTTCCTCTGCTGCACCAGAAGCAAAAGGTGAATTGTAGGGTAGAAGAGTATTACATGTAATTAAAGATGAAGCTTATTCGAATAGACGTATCCTCCTTGCAAGAGGCGTTGCTATAGTTACAGTGGAAACGGACGCGAATATCGACCAGTAACTGCAACAGACGGATGCACTTGGGGGGTCGGCTAAGTTGATGTTAGAAGAATAAAGAAAGAAAGACGCCGAGAGTGCACGTGAGGGTAAGAAGTGTAATTAGTGCAGCCGCTCCACATAATGAGTCATCTTTTTCTTTAATCTTTTCACTTACCTTTGCAGTATGATAGTTAGCATGTGTGCAGAGTCAAAAATGTTGTATTAATTAACGACATCCTTCCACACTTACGCAATTTTCCTGTATCTATTCTATTTCTATAGAAATTATTTCACAGGAATTTATTGCACACGTAGGGACTTGAAATTAAGTTACACTGGAACCTCGATTTGTGCATCGTTTCGCGCATGGCCGGCAGTGACCTTCGACACAAATCCAGGGATTCCGAACGTAAACAGGTAGAGCCGCATGAATAATTTCTGTTGGATTTGGACGTATGACGCAACCGGATGCAACTAATGCGCTTAGAGTGTGGCCCTCATACTGTTTGTTACGCTTGACTGAGCACCGCCTCTCTTTCGGCCCCGCGCTCCCCGCATCGCAAAATGCGGAGGCCCTCAATTCTAGGAACGCACAAATCTAGTTTACGGAAATCCAGGTTCCAGTGTATATGCTTCAAAGTCGGTATCGTGATTTACTATTTCTATTGGGAACCTGCACTGAAAAAAATGTTATATTTTCAATAAAATATACTATTTAAGTTAGGCCTGAAATTTAGGATAAAATTTTCATTCCTTGTTTTTTAATTTTAAAGACGTTATCACGTAACATATACTACTGAAACAATAAACCACTTTCAAAAGCAGATATTTTATCGATTCGAATATATAAACTACAGAACTAAATTAAATTAAATTAAATTCTATAGTGTATACATTTTAATCAATGAAATGTCTGCTTTTGAAAGAAGTTTATTCATTCATTAGTGTATATATATATTGAGAATGTAGCATTTTTTTCATTGTCGGAGTAAATTCAAATCAGTGCTAATAATGTACTTCTGGGCTACCTCAATGAGAAAAAATTCACTGAAAAATCAGTGATTATTTACTTAAATTCCAGTCTCGCTTGACCCGTAATTTTTTCGGCTATGAAATAGTCGAAATAGTTTTTTAGTTGTATCTTTAAGAAATTCAAGTGAATTTCAAAAATTGAAAATTTAGAATTAAAAAAAAAGATGAAATGTGGAATTAAAATTTTTAGTTGAAGTTAAAATTGGAATTTGATAATAATGAATATCTTTTACAAGATTCAAGTTTAAAAATAAACAGAATTTAAAATTCTTCTTTTTTTATTTAGTAATAAATGTGTTACTAATCAAATCAGTAAGAATTTTCACTGATTCACAACGTATTCTCACTTATGCGAATTATTCAAATTGTGTTTAATATTCAAGAATATAAACACTAAAGAGGCCCATGTATGGGGGCGAAAAGTCCGATGGCATTTTGAATCACTCTTTAATTTATAATAAACGTTTGTAATCTTTTAATTTTGGATGTATCTCTAACTGAAAAAAATATCTAACATGATAGTAAAAAGTTCATATTTCAGACAGTGCATGCGTAGTTACTACATTTGGATAACGAATTTACCAAAGAATATATTATTATATTGTTTGTGGTGTACTGAAAGACCGTGCAGAATCAAAAATAATGGTAACGGCTTTTCCACACTTTTGCGAAGATACCGTTTTGAATGATAAATTCGTAAAGTACTGGTAGGATTTGGAAGTCTTCATAAATTTCGTGGGAATACTTCGAAAGTAAGCCAAGTCAGAACTGAACTACTATAACATGCGTATAGAAGGTTTAAGTGTTGGGAGGCGTCCTTGTGACTTGCGCTTTATTTGAAAAAGAAAGATATCATGAAATACGAGAATTCTATTCATGGAGATAAGTCTTAGTTTAACGTCTTGAAGTAAAAGAAAAAGATGCAGATTCTATCTTGAAAGACTTCAAAAGTTGAAGCAATGAGTGAAGGACATATTTTCTAAATTCGGGTTTTATATGCCTTCGCTGTTAGATACATACGTAGGTCGCTTTGAAAGTTTCTGGAATGAATAAGAAAAAATCAATTTTTAACGCAATCTTTATTATAAATTTTCAAAATAGTCTCCATTAATACGTATACAGTCGTGCATCAACACTATTAGAAACTATTAGAAATTGTCCTCTTCACCGGTACTAGAATCTCATTCCAGAAACGTTCAGAGAGAACCATGTATCTATCTATCTTAAAAGACCCCACACAAAATGTACAAAAAATGGCTTTTTCTCAAAATGTCTAATTATACCATTTTTTTTATTTCGAAACTGCAGATCAATAATTTGAAACAAAAAATTAAAAAAATGGAGGTCAGTTAGACCAGCCCCCCCCACACTCTTCATTTTCGGGTTTCTTATAGCCCACTGAATTGCGCCGCAAATGCGCCGATTTGCGCCACGAAACTCTAGGAGTTATAGCAGCTATCAGTGATCAAAATGGGGGGTGGGCTGGCGCGATTTTTCTAAAATAATCACATTTTTTCAAATTCATCATAGCGATCCGTGATAATTTCAAATGTGCCACCACTTACAAATTTTGCGCTAGCTAATTAACAAAGATAGCATGGAGGGGGGGGGGGGGCAGTGTGACACAGGTGTTAAATCTTCGACAGTTATATGGATTTTAAAATTACGGATATGGAGCCATTCGTCTTCAAATGCGCTCATATGCGCCACAAAAATTTTTTGCAAACTTTAAAAGCTGTCCACGATACGAAGCTCTTAACACTTTACAAAGTGACGACCATGTGACGACCAACAAAATAAAAAATTTTTAATCCGCAGTGAAGAAGGGATTTTCGTATGGGGTTTCAAATGCGCTCATATGCGCCATGCAAACCTTCTGCATATCTTGAAAATTGTCCAAGATATGGAGGTGATAACATTTTGCAAAGTGATGACCAACAAAATGAAAAGTTTTTAATCTGCAGTGATGCCGGGACTTTCGTTTCAGATCCTAACCGAAAAGCCCTTTATCAACTTTTATATTGCAAGTAAGTTTATTTAGTTATATCAGCGTTAGCTTATCGATGATAAGTGGTAATGAGAGGGTTGATTATGGTTTTTTGTTAATTTTGAAAGTGGTGCATATGAGCGCATATAATGTCCTATCCGAAAAGCCTTGTATCAACTTTGATATTACAAATATAGTTATTTGGTGATATCAACGTGGGGTGGATCGATGAAAAATGCTAATGAGAGGGTTCATTATGGTTTTTTCTTAATTTTGAAAGTGGCGCATATGAGCGCATTTGAAATCCTATTCAAAAAGCCTGCCTTCACGTTCGACTCGTTATGACCTCCATATCTTGGGCAATTTTCAAGATATGCAGAAAATTTGTATGGCGCATATGAGCGCATTTGAAACCCCATACGAAAGTCCCTTCATCACTGCGCATTAAAAACTTTTTATTTTTTTGGTCATCACATGGTTATCACTTTATAAAGTGTTAAAAGCTTCGTATCGTGGACAGCTTTTAAAGTTTGCAAAAATTTTTTGTGGCGCATATGAGCGCATTTGAAGACGAATGGCTCCATATCCGTAATTTTAAATTCCATGTAACCGTCGAAGATTTACCACCTGTATCACACTGCCCCCCCCCCCTCCCAATGCTATCTTTGTCAATTAGCTAGCGCCATTTTGATCGTTGATAACTCGGTTATCAATGTGGCGCAAATTTTTTTGTTGATGTCGCAGATCAGCGCATTTGGAGATCTTCAAGGACATGCAATTTAAACTTTGATTTTTCAAATGGAGGGGGGGCTGGCGTGTCGCCCCCCCCCCAGGTAAAACCTGCTATAACTCCTAGAATTTCGTGGCGCAAAATTTTTTATTGGTGGCGCATATGAGCGCATTTGCGGCGCAATTCAGTGGACTATAAAAAACCCGAAAATTAAGAGTGTGTGTGTGGGGGGGGGGGGGCTGGTTTAACTGACCTGCAAAATGGATAGTTTTTATTCAAAAAAATGCCACTCTTCCCATTTTTACATGTATTCTAATAAAATTCGTTTATTATTTAAATGTTATTGTTCTTCTCAAAAACTTTTTGATAGATTTGGCTAAATGCCTCATATTTTATAGATCAGACCCATTGAAACAACATTTTTTTCATTAAACGTTAATCGAAAATTCTACTTTCGATGCCTGTCGAGCGGGTGGAAAATCAAGTTTTCTACCCTAGGGAAGAAAGTGACAGATCAATGCATGTAAGATGTTTTGTGCCTGTTTTAATATCCCTTAAAAATTCAAGCAGGGAAACCGATATTTCCAAAATAACTCAAACCGCAGGATATTTTCTTATTAAACCACTGGAGTGAAAAATCGATTTAAAATAAGTGCAGGAAGCGTCCACTACTAGGAAAAGTGGTATAATTTATTTTAAGGGTTGTTAAAATATCCCTTAAAGATTCAAACAAAGAAATCGACATTTCCTAACAACCAAAATCACGGGACATTTTTTGATTCTACTATTGGGGGCAGAAATAACTTTACAATAAATGTGGAAAACACATTCTAATAGGGAAAGTCGTTGAACTTATTTTAAGCGTTGTTTTAACATCCCCTAAACATTCAGACAAGGAAATAGATATTAAAAAAAATCAAGAGCTAATAAATAGCTGTAGCTAAGAAATAGCTAATAAACTAGCTGTTTTTTTAGATTAAAATGTTCACACACAAAAGCACTTTTGGATACATCATTAAAAATATGGCACTTCTGAAATGTGCCTTTGAATTTTTCAGGGGGTTCTTTTTCAATTCTCAATCGACGAAACATGAAAGCCGTTGATTTTTAACCGCATACATCTTAAGAGATTTTATGATTAACATGTAAGTACAGAAAATCACTTTTAGATTATACTACTGTATAATCTATACATCTGCTGTGATTTTCCTTTTTACGAAATATCAATTTTCATGATTGAATATTTAGGGGATGTTAAAACAGCCCTTAAAATAAATTCAAATACTTTCTTGGTAAAAGACGCCTCCTGCACTTATTTTTAAGTAGCTTTTTCACCGAATATTTGAATCAAAAAATTTTCCCTGGTTTTGGTCTTTTTTTAAATGTCGATTTCTTTGCTTAAATGTTTAAGGGATTTTAAAACGAACCTTAAATTAAATTCAACGACGTTCTTTGCTGGGATATATTTATCACGTTTATTGTGAATTGATTTTTCATCCTAATAGTGATTTCCCATTCTAATATTTTAATCAAAGATCTCGCGTGGTTTTGATTTTCTGGAAATGTCGGTGTCCTTGCTTAAATCTTTTATAGATGTTAAAACAACCCCCATATATCCTATATACACATACTAGTGAATGTGTCAAGTTTATGGGAACCAGATTTTTCTTTCAGTGGGTCTGATCTATCCAATAGGATCTACAAGAAGTTGTTGAGAAGGATAACATTTCAATAGTAGACGAATTTTTCGATTAAAATATGTGTAAAAATGGGAGGTTTGCCCATTTTTTTGAGCTATTGATTCTAAGGTTCGAAATGACGAAAAAATGATATAATTAGACATTTTTACAAAAAGACATTTTCTTTAAATTTGGTTCGGGGTCCTTTCAATCACTATTACTATTGTATTTGGATTTGGAATTACTTGATTGCATTTATATTCTATTTAGTAGGGGGAACTTTAGTTATATAATTTTATCAACTTCGGACAGCCACCTTTTATGGTAACCTTTCGGGCAGAAACTGTATAATGTTATTCAAAATATTTTTATTTCTAAAAGTTGATACAATTATAAAAATTAATAACGTTTTCGGGGAAAAAGCAGCAAGTTAAAAACAGGGCCGCAGTTACGTGTACCGAAATTTTGCTACGAATGGCCGGCTTTTTTCTGTACGAATATCGGGATCTGGAGGGAAAATATTTTTACAGAAATTTCAGTACAAGTAACTGGATTTTTTCTGTATACAAAAATTCATTTTGCACAGAAAGGCTTTGAACAACCTGACAAATTAATGCAAAGCATTGGCAATTTACGCAGACAAAGCTTTCGAAAATCGAGTTCCATCATAATCAGTGCTTCGTTTTCCTTTTACTTATGAAGTTGACAATGGCCAATCAATACGATGTTTGAACGAACAGCAAACATTGTTTTGCCAATTTTCGGAAATTGGTAACCATTCACGAATGGAAGTATCCAGTGCTGTAATTATCGCAGAATATTTCCACATTGATTGAGTTTGGTATTCGCAGATGAGATTGCTCTGCTTCCTGAAAGCAGGTGTCTGCCGCTTTGGTATTGAAGAAGTTTGACCCAGTTTTGTTTTATGTGTCAAGTTAAAAAACCGTTTGCGATAATGAGATGTATATGCCCTGGTTGCAGAGAATTATGATCTGAATATTTATGCCGGCGTCTTTATTAACACAAAAGTACGTGCAATTTTGAGATATCTATGTATCAAATTATGAAGGACGTTCACCTTAAAGGTAATATTAAAAATCTGAAACTGAAAATTAAAAATGTGGGAATTTTATTCTTGATTATCGTTTGTGACATTGTATGATTGTGAAGCTTTCTCTCGCGATTGATCTTTTCTCAGCAAAGTCATGATCTTCAAGCTGTTAAAGATAATTTGTTAAGAAGTTAAATAGTTTTGAAAACAGTTCTGTGTCAATTGGTCAGTTGTACAGAAGAACGAACTTGAGTTGTATGTTCATTCTGCTGCGTAGTAGGCATCATATCTGTTCAAGTATTCCTTTGCCTATTTCCTATAGACCTATAGCTTATTCACGTTCCAGTAGCGATCCTTTGATCTCATAATTAATTCTAACCGAAGTCGGCTGCCTCGATCTCAGGCGAAATTTCAATAATTAAATAATTGACGGTAAGCTATTTCACTTGGCTACACTAAAATGGACCATCAATTCCATAACAGCAGTGCTTAAGACAACCATATGGATAACTATAATAATAATGTAAATATCGATGTTTGAAATTCTAAAGTTTCCTATAAAATACATACATTCAGTGACAGAAGAAGGTTTCTATCGGATTCGTTAAGTCAAATTAGTAGCAACTCTTTCATTATTGTATTTACAAATATATAATTATATGTAAACTCTAGGAACGCTTAATAATAATCCATGAAAATGCAATCTTAGCAACCTTAATACCAAACCCCGGCAACGCTCACAACAACCCCTAAAAACGTTCTGTAACTGTTAATCATAACCTTAGCAACACTAAAAAAACTCCTAGAAATGTTCAATAACCTGAATAGTGTTAACCAGAAAGACAAATAACCAGAATTAATCAATCAGCCATAATTTTCTAGTCATACTAACTAGAATTAATGTTGAAAATAAATATAATTTGTTTTTACGGACACGAACCTGAACATTTTCTGGATGAAGTTCGGTGATAGGAATTTCGAATTAGGAGCGGTCTATTCTGTCTATTGTTAAGAATTGATCAGAATTGAAATGGATAACATGAGATAGGCTTAGAATAGATTCGCAGAAAAATATACATCACTACTCGAAAAAGAATAGAGTATAAGGGAAAGGTACCAGCAGTTGTTCCGGGTGAACAGGGAATCAAAATTGAATACCTAAAAAAACTATTCGATGGCTTGCATCTTATTCACTTATAATCTGACAGCAATATTCATGCTTATGCAATTTGCGGCAAAAAATATTTTAATTTCAGGATTAAGCATATACACGAGTTAAACTTTTCAGGGTAATTTAAAAATGAACATCTTTATCACTTTTCTGATTACCTGGGAACACCTTTCCCCCATAGTTTCTAGTTCTTTTTTCTATTTTCAATTTTTAAAAGAAATCGAAATAAAAATCTGTGGTACTGATATATGTTGAGTTCTTCTTGTCACCATTTAATAGCGTTTTTGAAATATTCTGAGCTAACTTGAAGTTGAATACAAAACTTGTAGTAAAAGTTCGTATCTGCTTAAAATTCCGAGATGGAAATAACACATTTTTCTTTTTTCGAGTGAAAATGGGTGCTCCAATGTTTGTAAAGCTTTTGCCACGTTCCGCTGATCTCTGAACGACATTAATTATTAAAGTAGTTGAACCAGGTTGCAAAGTCGAGAAACACACTGTGTGCTTATCCGCCCCAATTACGTATACATCAGTTCATTCGTTAGAGTTTGAGATATGATGGTCAAAGAGTGAGTCGGATTACTCAGTACGCGCGTCCCTTTGACTACGGTCACATTGGCGATTTGTGTGCCACTGCATGAATTTAACGTTGGAAACCACGTTGCATTTCAAAACGAGACCCAACTAAGATCTGCATTTCAGCAACCAGTCGTACCCTTTTGGAGTTTGAGATGTAATGTAGGACGGATCAATTCTTACCGTTCACAAATACACGACAAATTTTGTCGTTGAAAGTATTAGAGTCATGAATAAGGAAGAAGGAGATGATGATGAAGTTCTATTGTTGTCTTCTTCGGAATGTCTTCAGAAGAAGCCTTTGGGTAGAACTTTCCTCTCAAGAAATTCCTTTCTTGCTTTTGACGTTCTTTTTAGTCTCAATGCATCGCTTACGATTCAGATGAGTTGATTACAGAAAACCGCAGCCTAGAATTTCCAAACATCTTTTGGGAAGATACATAAAAATTGTGCACTGCAAAGAAAATGTAATTGAATTAAGAAAATGCTTTAATTCTCTATATTTAGACCCATATTTCCTTGTGTCAAGTACGCTTTACTCAGTGCAATAAAAATTACTTTGTCACAAGTACATATGGGTCTAAATACGGACAAGTAAATCGTTTTCTTGATTCAATTACATTTTTCGTTTCAGTATTTAATTTCAAAATCCACATGGAGAGAAATCATTTGATAAAAACGGTTTAATAATTTTTTTTCTAGAAAAGTCATTGCCAAAATGTTGACGACTTTAATTCTCTGTCATTTTCCACTTTTTCTTTGGAATCGAAATTTTTAATAGAAATATCTCAGCAAAGTATACTTATATTAAAGCACAATCTAGTAAAGAGTTATAATTTTGGACGACTTTGTTTAGAAATTATAAATACAAAATACGGCAAATGTCTTGTCACGCATCTGCCCAAGCTACAAATTTAAAATTAAAATTTTTTAAGTAATATTAACACCATTTTCTAAATATTTGAGATTCACAGATAGCACTTATATTAAGTTGAAGATAAATATCAAGAGTAGAGTTCAATATTTTATACTCAAGGTTTTCAAAAATTACTTCAAAGTGTGTTCCATAAGTATTTGTCTGTTTACGTCAGAATCAAATAAATCGTGAAAATATTCATTTTTCCCATACTTTGATCTATTCTGCATATATTTTTAAAAGATGTATGAAATTTTTTCTCATATTATTGTCGTATTCCATGTAACGCGTCCTTCAGCAACGTGTAAAATTCATATCCATCACAAATACTTTTCTTGATCTCTCAGTTTTATATTTCTATGTTGTTGTATGTTGTTGTATGTGTTTTAAAGCAGCAATGTAGGTCCTTGTTGGTGGAGAGGTGGTATACTGGCCTAGGCAGAGAAAGTGTACTTTACCGTCCTATGCACATGCGCATTCGTTATTATGCCCCATGCGCACCATTAATGTTCTGTGCCATAAACTTTTTTTTTTATTTATAAAAATCTAACAAAATGCTAGTATTAATTCATATAGTGGCCACTGGCTTCTACTGCTGTTCGCGAACGCTCAGATAATTGATGGACTCCAAGGCGAAAGAAAGCTTGATCTTTTGGCACTATAAAGTCATCCACCATTTTTCGCACTTCAGCTTCAATTTTAATTTGGTACTCAGCTAAGCTGTTTTGTAACCAGCGAAAAAGGTGGTAATCTCACGGGGCAATGTCTGAAGTGTAAGCTAGATGCGGCCGAATTTTTCATTTCAATTCTTCTATGGTTTGACGGACCACGGAACTTCTATGTGGCCTAGCGTTGTCGTGCAGCGACGTTGTTGTTGTCGTTTCTCGCCAAACGGTTCAATTGAAAAGAGTAAATACAGGCGTACTTGCATTTTGTTAGATTTTTATAAATAAAATAAAAGTTGCTCAAAACGGGTGGAACTTATTTGTACACCTAATAACTTTAAATGTAAGACGTTATTTAATGAAAAAACTTGAAAATCATACTTACTCTTATTGCATGAAGTGTCGTGCATACAAAGGAGGCGAAGTATGCGACATATGCGCACCCCAGACACGCACTGTACCTGGTGGACGCATTTTTAGGTTGCGTACGCGTACCATGGCCCACCTGATTGTTAAGAAAATTTGCGTACTGGCAATAATTGGCTGACCATGTCCGTTTGTACCGTACTCAAGCCAAAAATTGAATTATTTTTTATATTCTACGATAGTATTGTTTGTATAGGGAAACCGGTTGTGAAAGACTAAATACTTTCGTGTTTTTATTCTGCCCTACAAAGGAAATAATATTTTTCTAAGAAAACATAGAGAAGCCATCGAAATCTTAAAACACCCTAATAACGTCAATAGGGAGAATGGATATAATACGATCCGATGAGGCATTCCGTCCTCCCGGGTTTAAAAAAAAAAAAATTGGCCAATCAAGTTCGACCAGTCTCCACGGTGTGTTCCACATCGTGAAAGCATTAAATCTATTATTAAATAAAAGAACTATTTGTGATACAAGTGCGAAAAGTAGGCGATTCCCGACGTCGGAGGTTAGCGCACAAGCAAAACTATTCCGAAAACGTAGATGAGTGCGAAGAGCTGAAGGAAAATGCTGCAATCACACGAGTAGCAATTGCCTCCACTCAAATTTTGTTGATTCAACCAAATAGTTTTCTGAGTGTGTGCGCAGTTGTATCACACGCTATTATTTGCAACAACGATCCGAGAAAATTATTCAGCACTTTTTTAATAATTTTTCGCCAAATTTTCGATCCTGTATAGTTTTAAAGTCCGCATGCGCCAATATTATTCGCGCACAGTCTGCTGGATTGAAAAACTTTGCACATCACTTCGAGACATTGAAGTACCAACTTTCGAGGTGGGTGTTGCAAAAAATATATTATGTAAGTACAGTGTGGGTTAAATGGAGATATTAAAAACAAACGTTTGAGCCAAGAACTTTAGTATATATTATGTAGGTACACATTTTAATAATAACGTAATGCAAGTACTCTCGTTAAAAGGCACTTGGGCTTTCTTATTTTACAATAATAAACTGATTATTCAAACAATTTCTATCAGAAAATAGATTTGCGTTTTTTTTTCTGGAATCAAATCCCAGTTAAGAAATGCACAAAGTTACTTGCAGAGATTCTGTCTGTAATAAGTTATCGAGCGTCAAACATCAATATATGAGAAGACCTCCGCAAAGCACAATATAATTTTTAGTCAAAGTGGTTTGCGGATATCTTCCACTGGACATCTTTGTTCGACTCGACATGTTTACAACGTAGAACTTCACGTAAAGCACAAGCAGAGTTTTTATATTGTAATAAGAAGCATGCTCGACGACTTTTGCCAGATAAAATATCCGCATTTGTATTTGACGTATTTTACTTCTCTTACAATTTTTAGTTAACACAAAGTGCTGTTCGTATATTTCTCCATTGTATTTCTTCAATTTTCTTAACAATGTTCAAATCATTTTTTATTATAAATAATTCATAATTTTAATTTTAATGATGATAGTCAAACGCAGCTTATTCTCATGAGGCCATTGATACCGAAAACTCTTTTTTTTTGTTAAAATGTCGCGTATGTTTTTCTCTTCTAGGGCAGTATTATTATAACCCCTTTTGATCTTCATGCCTTTCGTAACAATGTATTTAAAAGTATTTTATAGGGGCATTGCGTAAACATTACTAAGTTTACCTCTAATTTTCCGATTTTATCAGAAATTTACTCAAAATTGTTTATTTTCCATGCGGATACAATTGAAAACTTGATGGTCATTTCGCCACGAGGCAATTTTAACCGGTTTTCTTCAATGCAGTTTAATTTTTACAATGTTTATGATGAATTTAGCGGCGTGATTGAAACCGAATGGCGTAGCTTGTCACGAACGGCAGACGAAGATCGAACTTCCCAACGTGTGGTCTATGAAAATGAAAGTCTTCGAGCATCACGATCAATAACTGCGTGTTTCGACACTCTTGATTTATTGAATACACGAGGTAACGGAATGACTTGATGCATATAGTTGTGTCTCTGGTGCCTTTTCTTCTTTTAGAAGCGAAAATCTCTTCCGTACAGAGCACATAGACATTGCAATCATTCCACTTCTGGATTTTTACTCATGCACATTGCACAGCTGGTGATCTTCTTCTTTGCACGATAGGTATTTTATTGAAAGATTTCATTTTTCTATGCACCTTTTTGTCATTGTTGTAGTAACATTGACGGTGTTCTACTTCAATTTCTACTGTAAATCGAAATATTTTAAACTAACGTCCAACCTAAAACGTACGGATCCCTGATTTGTGCATACTGACTCTTTTAGGGAGTTCTGATACTATAGTTTAAAAATTTCTATGGTTTTTGTTCACCCTTCACGACAAAAATGTTAAAGGGAAAGGCGCTGCAAATGAACCTGTTGATTAGTGTGGCCCAAAGAAATACAATATTTTTGTTGCTGTTGTATCACTGCCTAATTTTTTTTCATTTGGTGTAAAAATGGTTTTGCAATTTAAAAAAAATTAAAAATATGTTTAACCTGTGGTCCAAGACCAGAATAAAAGTCCCAGGATTATTCGGGAAAATTGCTTAAATATTTTATAGTTTGTTCAATGATTGAAAGATAATTTGAACACAATGTGATTTCCCTTTTTGTGCCTTGAAACCGCCCTTAATAAAAATATTGGTAAAATATCGTATTGTAGCGAAAAGTGCATAACTTGCTTTAGCAGGATGTTAGAAAATGAGGCAATAAGTTCAATTAATTTGACTCGAATCAAGGAGTATTTGTTATTCTTATATCAACTTTGAATTATGTTAAAGAAAAAGTTTTAATGTAAAAAGAAACACATTTTCTAAATATTTATATGACCGTAACTTCTTTACCCTTCAATTAAATGTATTAATATTATAGGTCAATCGATTCGTGTCGCATCAATGATTCTTTAATGTGCTTACATCAACTTTAAATTATATTCATGAAAAAAGTCTTACTATAGACAAAAATGTTTAAAATATTCTAAATAACCATGACTTCCTTACTCTTCAATAATAAAATGTGTTGTTACATTAACTTTTAAATATATTATTGAAAAAAGGTTCACTATAAAAAAACCCATTTTCAAAGTAAACATTGTTTAATTAAGGAACGTATAATTCAACTAATTAATTTTTTTTTGAAATTCTAATATATTACAAAACATCTTCTCTGGAGAAGAAGAAGGAACATAATATAACGTTCTATTCTTTACAGAGGATGCTTATTTCCTTCTGAGGGTGGTCCCTAGTTTGCATGAAGTGATATTACTTTTTATTAAAACCCAGCTTTATTTTCTGACGTCTTAGTAAAACAGTTACGCACTTTTCGAAAAAGGCGGTATTTTTACATTTATTTTTATCAAGGGTGGTTTAAAGGCCCTAAAATGGAACTCAAATTGTCTTCAAATTATTTTTAAAAAAGTATGAAATTTAAAAAAATCTTTCTGAATTTGACCTAGGACTTTGATATATTTTGAAATGATATTTAAAATAATCTCTCTAGTTTCTTTGAAACAAGTTTTACCTTAAAAATCCTAATTATACAAATGTTATTATACGTGAACAACTAAAAAAAATATTGGAAACCGATAAATGAGGAAACGATTAGGAATTCAATATAAAAACTGGGATTTTCTGCGTAGTAAAAACTTATTTTAAGTTACAATCATCTCATCGTTGAACATTTGTTGTTGATAATTCAGGTTTTAATTTCCGATTTCCTATTTTCGAAAATTTTACTCAGGCACTGATTCAATTGGATAGCATATAACTAATTATTATTAATCAAGAGTGAATAATGAATTGGTGACATTATTTGTTTGGGAAATTAATTAAAAATTAACTGTCACTTTATTGTCTGTGAAGTTCTACTGAAATTCAAGTGAAACTTTAATAATTTCAAATAGAACGACAGCGCTTAATCAATCTAAATTCGAATCCGAGAAAAATAAAATAGTAAAATAAAATAAATAAAATAAAAAATTAAAATTAAATAATGGACGGACAGGAATCGAACAATCTTACAAAATGAAACGGTAACAACGCATTGAAAAAGTCGCATGACCTTCTTATAACTATATACTAATTTAAACAAACAAAAATAAACTTAAAAATATTTAGAAAATCAAGATTTGCGGTAGCTATTCTACGCCAAGTAGAAACAAAAGCTACCAAGAATCCTTATCTGGAATAATCATTATTTTAGACCTTTTGTGGATTGTCAGCGCAATTCTCGACCGATCTCAATTTAACTTGGCAATTGACTGACAAACCATCAAAAATAAGTGTAAGCGGGATTTTAGGTTAATATCATAGAAGCTGTGAGATTAAAACAAAAAAATCCATAAAAACAACCAACTCAATCCTTCTCCAACGAAAAATATTCAAACAAATAATTTATTTTTTCATATTCGGTAAATTAGTAATTTAAATTAAATTAATGGATTGCACTTCTTTTATTTATTTTTTAAATACAAAAAAACATGAAATCCAACCCAAAAAATCTGCGATGCAAAAAATCTGCCACGTAAAACTATATGAATTTTTGAAATCGAAGTTGGCCAAGTATTTTGGGAAAAAATATTCATGATAAAATATATGTAGACAATTTTTTATAAAGTGCCCTACAGAAATTTTTAAATAAGTTTCAAGAAGCCATATTAGACATGATAAAACTGGGCGGGATTGAATGTTATAAGCAAAATGATTTTAATAAAAAATTGAACTAATTAATTCAATTTCAAGGCCATTATTTGTGTCCGAAGCGTTTGCTGAATTAATTAAAATTGTATAGTAAACAGAGGTCAACGTAAAAAAAGTTTGTATTTTGTAAAGAAAATTATAATTTGCACAAGGGGTCAATATAGCACACGGTGAGTCTCAATCAAGTTCAACCTAAAAGTCTAGTAACTCAATGGTACTTTGCGGAATAGAAGTATTTAATAAAATATGGACAATTTAAGCACAAAATTATAATAATCGTTAGAGGGCTTTTTTTTAAAAAATCAAATTTTGAAACTAGAAATTTTTTTGAAATTTTTGAATTATGTTACGTGTAAGTTATTTTGCATGAAAAATGAAGTAAAAAAGTCTTGTGAAATATTTTTGTAAAATGATTAGGTTGAGTTCTGTGACGGGTTTTGCAGTGTCAAGAAGTATAAGAAAACTTCCATAGAACTGTGGGTAATAATTTTACGTAAATATTTAATAAAACTTTTTCATTAAATTTTTAATGTAAAATAACCTGCATGAAAAAAATTTAGGAATTTAAAGAAAAATTCAAAATTTCCTTTTTTAAAAAAGCCCTCGGGCGATTACTTTTATTTTGCACTGAAAATATTAGTGGGTCAACAGAAAATCATATCCTGCAAAGAAATGCTGAGTACTGAAGCTTTTCAATAACCCTTTAGGTGAAAAGGACTTCTTGACATTACAAAACCCGTCATAGAACTTAACCTAATCATTTCATAAAAATATTTCATTAGACTTTTTTACTCCATTTTTAATGCAAAGTAACTTATATGTAACATAAATTAAAAATGTAGAAAATAAATTCAATTTTAAAATTTCAATTTTTTTACAAAGCCCTCGAACGATTATTTTAGTTTTGTGCTTAAATTATCTGTATACCATCACAAACATGTATTCCGCAAAGTACCATTGAGTAACTAGACTTTTAGGTTGAACTTGGTTGAGACTCACCATGAGCAGCGACATGTGAAACATGTCACGAATGAATTTCTTACGAAACCCTAAAAACGTTTTAGCTTTAGCTTGGAATCTCGCTTTCCCTCGTAAAATTGGCGGTCGGTATATCGCCATCCCCGTAATCCGTGCGCGTTACTTTGCACGTACCTATCCCCGTTGAGATACGTATACGTATACCTATATAGGGCTGGTGTTATTAATTCGTCTCGTATATCACACCGATTCTCTGGGTGTATGCGGTCTAGTGGCGAGCTAGCGCGAGCTGCTGGTAGCTTCGCGAATTGCCATAGTGTGCAGACTGGCTTCGCGGTTGGAGGGGTGGGTAGCTTGTGATACCAGTGGAAAGCCGGATAAGACGAAGGAGGGGTGACACCGAGTTCGAAGCAGAGGCAGAGGAAGAGTAGAGGCTTGTCGGAGCAGGGCGTAGGCGGCTGATTCAGCAACCCTGCTAGCCCCTTTCTCAGCCCCCTCTAGCCCCCTTCGTTCCCCCCTCTCGCCCTCTTGTAGGTATTAGACCCGGCCTCCTGTTTATTAGCCCATTTACGGTAGACGCCAAGCGACGGCCGTAAAGCACAAAGAAACACGTCGGGTTATATTGCCTTTGCTAGCGGTGCTTTTCACCTAAAACAACAGTAGGAATTTATGTATTCACTTTAATAGACGACCGTGGAAAACCGCGAGGTCCCGAGAGCTGCACTTTTGTTTCGCTAGGGATGCGAGAAATTATCCCTTTATATCATTTTTTATTGTACCCTTGACTTTATTCTATGCAGTATTCCTTATGTTCAATCCCAGAATGTAAGTTACTTAAGGACAAACGGATTAATATAGTTGTCTCGTTTTTGCATATGTTACCCTTATACCGAATTTAGTCAAAACTAGTTTTAAAAGTTCTTTTAAAACGCGAAGAATTTTTATATATTTAATCTGATTTCGAGTTTTAACTGGCGGGTGGTAGCAGAAGGGTTGGATACCACTACTCACCCGTTCGGGGTTAGAGCCAACACGGGTTGGGAGGGGGCTGGTTAAGGGCGTCCGTTATGACCGGTCCCCAGAGAGTTAACCGGCCACTGTTCTGTGATCGGTCAGACCGATCTTCATTTTTCGGGAGCTCCCTTTCGAGTTTCACCCCCTAGTGATAAGTCGTGTTGCTACCACACACCCCGTCGAACTTGAAATCCTATTAAATACAAAAAATTCCTCGGGTTTAAACAAAAGCCCTCGGTTACTCCTCACAATGAGCCTCAACCAACGTTAACCTAAAAAATATATTACAAAAAGTTTTTTCGCGGAATATTATTCTCCGAAGTATGCCCATATTTTGCGCAAAAAAATAAAATAATCGTGAGAGCGCTTTTTTCAAAATTTAAAATTTTGTTTGTAAACAAAAATAAAATTTTTAATCAAAAACTTTTTTTTACCCAGGGTTTGTTAAGAACTAAATATAGAGTCCAAACAGTTCTACGAAGTTTTTGTAAAATTATAAATGTTGACTCGATAAAGGGTTATATATTCCTTTAGTGCAAAAGGTTATTAAAAAATTATATGACTGGACTTTTTTTGTAGAATTTTGTCCTCGGATGATGTTCGGATATTTTTGATATGCAATTTAAAAAATCGTGGGAGCGCTTTTTCAAAAAACAATTTTCATCCTTTTTTTAAATTTTTGGATTTTAAATATAATAGGCTTCTTTTTGTTCAAAAACTGAGTAAAAAATTATGATGAAATTTTGTTCCAAAACGAGAACTGTATAATTTACAGAGGTTTTTGTATATTTGAAAAAACACTTTTATCACAGAAAAAGTGGTTGAAACATTTTTATAATCATCGGTTCACCTCAGGTTGTAATTAAATGATGATGGCATGATTTTAAAAATAAAAAATAAATAATAAAAAAAGCTATAAAAAAACATTTTGAAACAAAAATTTTGGAACATAATTTTGTATTGGGAAATTTTTTGTTGTTTAAAATTTCTTCTATGGCAACACAAAACAGTATCCAATAAATATCATCTAGTCTTAAAAACCAATTCCTTGTTTTCTCCGAGATATGGCACATTACCCATTTCGCTCTAAGGAGGTTGCTTCTTTCAGTGTGTTCCTTTCATGGTTCGATAGAGCTAAGTAATAGCTCAGTTTTTTGTTAACAAAATAAATAAATGCGTTAAAGTTCGACGGTGTTATATGTGTCCGAGAGAAGCGTAAATTTTCAGACCTTGATTTGCTTTTTAACTTCAAATAAATTTCATTTGATCGAAAATGGAGTTACCTAAAAACCATTCATCATAATTCGTATTTAGCTGAAATGCCATATTAACATAATTTATTTATTTCTTAGAATTTTTATTTGCCATACATTATTTTCATCATAATTTCCATTTAATCTCACTTGCATTTTTTCGACTTGCCATTTGTTATAAGTTTTACTTTCCCTCATTTCCACTAAACCAAATTTTTATTTTACCGAATTGTCATTTTCCATAATAATAATTTTTCCGAATAGCCGCTTAACCTAATATTCATTTACCCGAATTTCCGTTTCTCCTAATTCCCACTTCACGAATCGTAATGTCAGAAATTCCATTTGCTTTAAATTGCATACGCTTTCTGCCATAAAAGTAATGGCGCGAAATCCGAAAAACAAATTGTGATTGGCTGAATTTGAATTTCGCGTCACTTTTTGTACAGCGTATGCAATTAAGTACAAATGAAATTTCTGTGACATGATAATTCAGTGAACTGGGAATTATGAGAACGGCATTTTGAAATGAGGTTAAATGAAAATGATCGTAAATATAATTTATGATACATGCAAATTAGGGGTAATGGAATTTCGGATAAATACGAATCATGACGAATGGCTTTTAGGTAACTCCATTTTCGGTGAAATGAAACTTATGTGAAGTGAAATTTGGGGAACATTCATGCGCTCCTTACGTCAGAACCAAAAGGTTTCACTTAAGGTTTTTGAAATCGATATTTTAATATTAATTAATATAATTAAAATAATGTATATTGCTATAATATAAAAATTAATATATAAATTTCCATAAATTTATATAAATTTTAGACGTTATCGTAATTTACACAAATTTCTGTCAATTTGAGAAATTATGGTAGTTCATAGAAATTTAATAAATTATGGTAGTTTATGGAAATATGATACATTTATTGTAATTTACCGGTGACTTTTGTAATTTTGGTAACAGTTCTGCTCGATGCATGTATTTTGCTCGGAATTTTTGGTTGCATGCCTTTCTAGGGCTCCTTGAGGATTGTTGGCCTTCCATCTATCCAATTGATCAGTTGTCCATACCAGAAACGAAAGTCAAACGCCTTTCGCCCCTACCTATGTACGATATTTTTCATAACAAGTGCCTTAGAAATTCAGCTTTCGCTGCCTTTTGAGTGATTCGCAGTCACCTGTTTCAACTTAGTAGTCTAGGCTTGAAAACGCAACTTTCGACCCGCTCAAGAGGCAACGAAAGTCGAATTTTCGATGCGCGTGTTATGAAAAATAAAGTGCGTGCCAAAGGAAGACCCGTGCAATTTCTCCCACCGGCACGAAATCTACTATTTTCCGTTCTAAGAGGTTTTGTTGATACCAGCATTCGGTGCAATTTTAAACCAATCTTCTTTTAGGAAACTAAAAAGTGATTGAAATAAAACTCAATTTTTCATTTATTTAATGCCCGTTGTCAAAACTATTGATCGTATTGTAAAAAAATCTTCCTTTGAGTATTTCATGGCATGATCTACGTAAAAAAAGTGATTTCACTATCGCAAAACACAATAAAACAGCACTAAGTGCTTACACATTTCTTTTGAAGCGTCATCACACATGTCTGAGGTATATATGTATAATGTAATATTTTAAAATGTATGCTTAATGGTTTTTAAGCTTATCTCAAAAAGTATAATTAGCATCACTCTAATATTTTAATTTGAGTCAAATATAGACAACCATACATATATGTATGTACTGAAAAATGAATGTCGATGAAAATATTTTTGTAGTAACGTCAATACATAAACGGCTATCATTCCACTACGAGGAATAGCTTTTTGGGTTCGATATTAGTGTCAATTTAAAGAAAACAACATTTAACCATTTATCTGCTAAGCTTCAACAAAAAGAATCAAGAATTTTCATCACTATCTTGCATAATGTCCAAGGAAAGGTTGCATATTTTAATTAAAATCCATCGAAGTAACTGATGTAATGACTTTCATATTTCGGAATAAAACTAAATGAATGAATGATACAAATATAAATTAGACTGCAGTAAAGAAATTTGACACATGATTTTGGAATCCCGAAAAATTTTCTTCAAAAAGGTATAATGGAAAGTGAGGTTTTTAGATAAATAATTTTGGTTTATATACGGAGATTTTGATATCAGCAAATATCTGATTCTGATTGTTAAACATTTTATTGGGCTTTATTAAGTAATAAGCCTTAGTTAGAGGAATATGGAAAATAGAAAATATAATTTTGAAATTTTTGTATTGATAAATGTTCTTATTTTAAAATTGCTCTATATATGGACAATTCCTCACATATTTATGTCTTACTCGTTTTACGATTACCACTTATATTTCTGTCATTTAATTTTATTCCAGTTTCCATTTGACTCCTAAGCTAATATAATGCAGATAAATCGTGTTGCGCTTTATCACTGCATGATTCTACTTTCTTCTTATTTATCCACCCTTATTTGATATCTTTAGCCTTTTCCAATCAGAGAAAAAATGTTCTCTATTAGTGTTCCTTTTTTTTGTATCTCTGTCAACAGACTTGATTCCAATTTCGATAAAGAAAAACTTTATAAGTATTAGCAATAAAGCGATAGTTAATACACAAATTAAAATCGAATTCAAGTACTTTTTGGCCTCTTAATAGCGAGAAGAGAGGCTTTTGTGTCGAGCAACAAGCCCTTCTTAAATTAATCATTAAAGAGAAACTCGTTAATGAAAGTAGCGGCAAGGCCGTTGTGAGAAGATGAAATTACGGCAACTTGATTATGAAGAAAACGACATTAAGAACCTTGAGTAACGACTACCTACCTGGGTTTTCCAGCTCTCTATGAGATCCTTTGTGGTCATTGTAATTCATAATTGATTGTAAATTCGAATAAAAAAGTTCTTTCAATAAGAAAAACGAAGGAAGAGGAAGAAAAGGAGAAGGAGACAGGGACTGAAAGGATAAATAGACGAAAGGATAAAGTGGCTGTTTTATACTTAAACTAGGGAAATGGCTGCCATCGACTCGAATAATTACCTGCGATGAAGCTTCGGTTCTACACCAATTAGCAACGCGTGTAACTAATGGCGTTTGGATCCAAGCCACGTTCGTTCGCGGTTTTCGAAGTACGACTCTGCTAATTTATTTTCGGATCCACTTTCCGCCTGAAATTGGAGCTTCCTTTGCAACTATTTGCCTCAGTTTACGTAGGGATTCACAGAGAAATTTACGCGTGCTTTATCCCTTAGTATGGAGCTGAAAATGTAATACATATATGTATGGAGCAAATCGATATATTCAATCAACAAATAGTTTCTATTTTCGTGAGAATATTGTGCGGTTTTTTTTATTTTGAAGCTCTAGTGTGTGAGCTTCTTATGGATAAAAATCGCATTTTCTTTATGTTAGTAACTTTAATAAACAATAGTATTAATATATACGCTCGGGAAAAATTGCTTGTGTTAATAATAATGCAAATAAATAGCAGAATTGTTATGATTCGAATTTAAATTTCTACAATTTTAAGCCCTTAAATTCAAAACTTGTAATTTATAAGTTTTAAATTTACAATTTGGATCTTTTTCATATTTCAGATAATTCTATTTTAAATTCCTATTATTTCTAAAATGGCTAAATTTATAAGACATGAATATTTAAAAACATTTTAGTCCTCTGAAATTTTCATTGAATTTAATCAAACGAATTCCAAACGGAAACTATCCGAGACTATTCTATAGAATCTAATTTTTCACAATTCACTTAAAAAAATTTCAGAAATCATTTACGAAAATTGACATTTTCCTTAATGTCAATTTTTTTCTGATTCAAAATAATAAGAGTACAAGAAAATATAGAAATCATAATCCCTGAAATGGAATGCCTCACTCATACCATTTTTTCTACTGAGAACTTGTTTTCGCGTCTGACCATGCTATTCCTTCCCCACTTAAAACCAACGCTTTGATGAAGGACAGATTAACTTGACTCGTGGTAAGAATCAAATATAAATTCAGAATAATTTACTCTTATCGAAATCTGATATAAATTATTATTCAATATGGAAAACGAAATGTCAATTAGCAGAAAGCGAAAGGGACTCTGTAATTACGAATTGCTTTTATCAAAGTGAAATTGACGACTACTATAGCAGGTATAATATGTCATTTAGACATTTTACAAGAAAAAAATTGACGGTTCAACAAGATGGCACTCGAGCGTTGAGAGTTCTCTAGACTTCTTGAGTCTAGAAACATTGAGCTCCTTGTTGGCCATAAGTTCCGTACGCGGACGATGGCCCTCTTTCTTGCGAGTGAATATTGAACAATTCTACCTTGGTTTTATTGTGTTTTCAAATTTTTTTAAATACATTTAATAAAAATAATTTAAAAAAATTAATAAACATAAATGCAAAATTTGTATTAATGAAGAAATCTTTCTCATAATTGAGTCCCGAATTTCGGATGACGAGAGACTTCGTATAATTAAGCAATGAAATTGGAGAAATTAACAGACTTTGAGGGATTTTTTCCAGAATATCTTTGGAATTCAGTTTGTAGAATTTCAAGAGCAGGGCCTTTAGACTTTCCTAAAAGAAATTGTCTTGCAAAGATTTGCGAATACAAAATGTATCAACTGTATTCAACTTCGCTAAAGCGTCCTATCTCTATTCACTAATTCATAGACATACAACACTCCAGTGAAGTAGAATATAGTTGATACACTTTGTATTCGGAAATCTTAGTTAAGAAAGTTTTCTTCGGGATCTGGCCCTTCTGTAAATTATATTATATTATATCAGATATATTACATTATATTACTTGTAGTGATTCTTGAGAGAGATGAAAAATCTGTTCAAATATATAGTGCAACTCCCCATTTCTATTTCCCTCCCCTCACTCCTTACCCCTCATTTCCGTCCTTCTCCTGTCGTCATTTCCCCATCACCTCTTTTCTGTTTTATAGATGTCACTTCTCATCCCTTTCACACTTGTACAACTATCCCCTATTCTCTTATCATGATGTAGGGGTCGCTCATAAGACGAGAGAAATGGGATATTGAGGTTTATAGTAGTTTATCGTTGAATCATGAGATACGTTCAATCTGTAGCATGTTGATGGTACTTAAGGATGCCTTTTATGTGTTTGATCGTGATTTACCACATTTTGCCATTTTTCGAGTTCTTAATACTTTATTTCAAATCGGAAATAATGATTCAGAACTTTCTTAGCCAACAAATAACAAAGTTCGACGTTTTTTAAATTAAAATTTGTTTAGGTTTAATATTATACGATTCTAAGCTTTAAAGAATGAAACCTAAAGCCCATAATGCAATTCAAAAATCAGTTCGTGTAGAGGGTGGCAAACGATCATGAAGAAGGGTTTCGTCGATGAACGTACGAACTTTTTTTTACATTTTCCCCACACACGCACTCTTGCTCTATAAACAGCTGTTTGTCTGCAGTTTACAGTAGTACCTAGAACGTTAAATGTAACAACATTTTATGTTACTTTTTTGATAATTGTAACAGAACTACTTGTAACTTATCTAATAATATTAGTAGTACTATTAATATTAGTAATAATATTAAATGTAATAATAATGAATTTACGAAAGAATAATAAATGAATAAACAAATGAGGGGTCATCGATGAATAACACACGTTGTTTTTGTGAAATTTTCAACACCTCATGTAAGATACCCTTTTTCTCGTTTTTCTATTTAAATGCGAACTGAATTAATAGAGCCTAATAAGAATATACAACTATTTTTTATTTAAAATTCATTATTTTCAGTTGAGAAGTCTACCATTACATTTTTGGTTAAGAAAATGCAACTATCTGTTTAAAAATGAATCTGTTTTGCTTGCGAATGAACTTTTTGGGTGAAAATGTAGATTTTCGGGGTACAAATTCAACTGTTCAACTATTTTGTTAAAAATTCATATTTTAGCTCAAGATTCATCGTTTTAGTTTAAAAAAAAATTTTGGTTGAGAATTAATTTTTTCAGCTGAACCTGAAAAGGTTGCCATGTGGAAATAAAGTCTAACTCTTGGGATAGTTCAAACTGGAAAGCAAAATTTGTTTTGACTAAGATGTTAAGAGTAGTGACCTTTGAGTCCCTGTGTATTTGTGTGACTACCCGGGTAAAAATATTTGGTCTTCTTTTTATCTTGAAAGTCTTCAATATGTCTTCAAGACCATGATGTCCAGTTCCGTCTCACCATCAGCTACACATTGGAGATATACAGACTTCGCTTGCATTTATGGCTGTTAACTGTGGCAAGAGAAGACCAGGTAGACTTGTCTTGAGGCAAGAAGTGTAAGTCTTGATAAATATACCGAATTGCTTTCAAAGAAAATTATATTACCAATTTGTGGCTTTAACATTTGCCAGGGTTAAAACTCGAGAAGTTTTAGTTTGTAAATTTTATTGTCCATTATACTCCGACCTCTATAAACTATGGACCCCACCGGCAGGGCTTGCCATTTCCAGGAATCAGGTAGCTAGGTGAGGATCAAACAGTTGACATCTGCTCAGGATTAAAATTTTACAACCGATAAAACTGGCAATTTTGTAATAAATAATTCTTAAATAAGAAATTCGGAACCTGTCTCAACAACTGCAGGCATATATGTAAAACTTCCCATAAAAATATTAAAACTGTAATTTTCTAGAAGTATCTAGTGAACTGTTGGACTTTTAGATTCGCCATCCAAACAACGTAATTATTGCAGATAAATAAACTTATTAATACATAAACAATAAATACCATAAAGAGAAATAATATAAACATTCTATAAAGTTTGAAGCGGATTAGTGATGACCCTTAAGACATCACAAATAGTATGGTTCCGTCTCACGAGCTAGACATACAGAATGACTTGGAATTGTCTTGGATTGGTCTTTACCCAAGACAAAATCAAGACCAAATATTTTTACCCGGTTACACATGTACCTACAAGGTACACATGTAATCATTTTTTGAATATCATTCACAATTCAGGAGTAAAAAATCTTTTTGCTGCAATTTGGATAAGTCTAATGCTGCCAGATTCTAAGTACATAAAGGAAAAGTTGTTTAACTGACTTGCTTTCCTAAATATTAGTTGAAAATACGTAATGAAATAACTTGTCAGAAAATTATTTTGTTAAAAAACAACTTTAATACGAGAAGCATAGAATTATAAATATTCTAAACTATGTTAATACAAGAGAGTCATAGACATTCAGTTATAACACATTTTATGCAATCATTCTGTAGATATTCTGTTTGACTACCTGTGCATGCTGAACAACTGTGGCATCTTTCCATTATTTTGTTAAAAATTCTATTTGCTTGGTAGAAAATTAATCCGTTTGTTTAAAAATTCAATTATTGTGTTGAAAATGGATGTTATTGAAGATTCATAATTTTAGATGAAAATTCATCTCGTTGGTTAAAACTTGAACTAATTTGTTGAAAATTCGTTTTTTTTTTTGTAGAAAATTAATTATCTTGGTTGAAAATTCATCTTTTTGGTTGAAAATTTAATTATTTGTTAAAAAATTAAACTATTTGGTTGTAAATTCACTTTTTCAGTGTGGGTATTTCCTCTCAGAAACTTGTCTGCTACTCAGTCAGCTAAGGCAGTGGTAAGAGTGGAATCGTCTAGTTGCAAAACCGGCCAACTCCTCGATTTTGGGAAATGCGTTTTTTCAGTTTTTTGAGTAAAATCTCTATTTTATATGCGTTCGAAAATCACGATTTGCTGCAAAACCGGTCAAATCTCAATGCTGAAAATAGCCGCTCGTTTCGTATAGTGTTCACCTACATACTTAAGGATAAAGAAGTTTGTGGAGGAAGTTCCTTTTAATCAAGCAAGAAATAGGAAAAGTGTTTTGAAACATACTGCCCTGATGACTTTAACAACCAAAGAGTTTTGGTTCCCATCTTATTCTGGCTAAGTGTGAC
The DNA here is from genome assembly GCA_932195095.1 of Andricus curvator. Classification (NCBI taxonomy): domain Eukaryota; kingdom Metazoa; phylum Arthropoda; class Insecta; order Hymenoptera; family Cynipidae; genus Andricus; species Andricus curvator. Next base: position 32,218 of record CAKNYM010044316.1, on the reverse strand, counting down.
AGAAAATCAGCTTTCCCCAACAATTTTGTTTTTTGGAGATGGCCGCGGTTTTGAAACTAGACGATTCAGTTGTAATCTGCAGATAGAAAAAGAATAATTATTAAATAGTTAGGGGATACATAGAGTAACAACAAACAAAAAAACAAAATAAATTTTTAAGTCGACTCCAGCTTTTTTTTTAAATTTCGTAGGTATTTCCGATTAAAAAACGTAGGATGTAGGAACAAATTTTTCATCCGTTCGATAGCACATTTGTTTCGCGCAAGGTGCCATTTAACGCTCGACTTGGCGCTTCGTAGCAGCCACCAGGGTGACATTTATGGTACAACGTGGTGACAAATGAAACGTCACTGATAACAGTTACTGTTGCTGCTAAGTTAATACGACCACGGCTGCAGATGGTGGCACCCAACAATAACACAAGTGCCTCGCCATGATGAAGAACATGAATTACCTACAATCTTCCGAATGCATTAAGCGGGAGGAAGAATACCCAAAGAACAATTAAGTTCTCCCTGGGCTAGTAATGAAAAAGCGTTTGTCCGAGAAATAATAAAAGCGCCACCGATGAATGGGCTTTGTGACGTTGCTGCGGATCATAAATATCAGACGATCCTTTTTCTGGAGTTAGCTGCCGTTGCATCGTGAAAAATCGTCTCTGTGAGCAGGAAAATTTAGCTAGTATAACCATATTTTATACACGATTAAACAAATTGTCAGTTATGAGCTCTCGCTGCTGTTATTGGTTTATCGTTTCCGCAATCAGGGGATATTTTCAACTCTGCTTTCGGCAAACAGCATTAATTCTGTGTTTGACAGAAAACGAGTTCAGTCGGTCGTTATCATTTTGCAAGCATTTATGAGTATGAAGTTTAATTTTTATCCAATATAATTCTTTAAACTCTGATTTTTATTCAATTTATTTTAGTAAAAAGTAAAATTTCATTTCGGTCATTTAGATAGTTCTTTTTTTTGACTGGTTATATGATAATATTTAGAGCATATGAAATCGTGTTCAATGGACTTTGGTATTCCTGAAAGTAATTGTGCTTTCCTCACTGACATGATTTTATTATTTAATACATTATTTTTAAAAAAGTAAATGAATACAATGAAGAAAAGAAAAAATTTTGTCTAATTTGTTTTCATTTATGATTTTACTAGTGCTATTAATAATCATCCAATTTCATTAGTTTTGAAAATTACACAGGCCTGCAATTTTTTTTTATTTTCCGCTATAAAATCGTTTAAAAACAGCAGAAAAAGTTGTAGCTGAGACGTTTGATCATAGAATAACGCCCTGCACGGAAAGAAATTTTGAACGGCTGCAGTATTTACACTCAAAACGCAGTGCGCTCTCTATTTGATACGTCTTCTGTCTTATTTTAGGTGTTCTTAAATAGGGTGAGCGGTCGTCTTTAACGAAGGTTGCACCGTGATTCTTCGTTTACCGCAGTACGTGTAAGTGCCGCAGCTGTCACAAATTTCTTTCGTGGAAAATCTTGATTAGTTTTGATAAAAATTAAATGTGTCATTTTTGAGTTATATACTAAAAAATCTGGAATTCTGAATATTACTAACGGCGAAAAATCGCTATAAAATCTTTAAAAAACGTCATAATGAATTCTAGATTGGACGGTTGAGCGCAGAGTAACGTCTTGAATATTCTCGATCAATGTTCTCAAATAGCCAGTTTTCACACTGAAAAGTCGAAAAAAAACTTCAAAAATAAAGAAGATAGGCTAATTTGGTTAACAGGTGCGAATTCAGTGTGTAAAAATCCATTGAAAACGCCCATTAATTAAAAAAATTGAAGGGTTTATTTTTTGCATTTTTTTACGACAAAGATTTGACAATTCGTTTTTTTGTGGTCAATTTTTTTTTTCAATAAAATCATTGGCATGTGGAATTAATTTGGGATGTCCTCAGTGAACACCTGCATTCGAAAGAAGTCTTCGAAATTATTTTGAGGGTTGCTTTTTAATTCTTATAGAGATAAGACATAGAAATCCTAAATTCTGAGCAACGAATATCTCTAGCAGATTTTCTGATCATGTTATTGAAACCTGAAATAACTCCTCAATCTCTTCAGAGTACATCTTCATCTAGTTGAATAGAAATAATTAGTAAAATATTGGGTTTCAAGAAATCGCGATATGTGTGCCTTACATGTATACGGATTTAAAATACAACACTTATTATCAAATTGAAAAACTTTTTCTATATGGGGATGTTTTCTTAGGGCATCCAGGAATGATTTCAGGTTCCAATATCTTGACTAGAATGTCTACTGGAGATATTCGCTTCTCAGAAAGAAGAAAGTCAAAGCCTTATCTTTGTGAGAGTTATTCACTCAGGGCATACCAAAGAATACCAAAGAATTGGAATTCGTTGACTTTTGTATGGCTCCCTTATTTTTGAAGTTATTTCGATTATTTACTATACAACATGGTAACTTTATCACTTGTGAGTCAAGATATCTTAAGACGTTGACATTATATAGCATGTGTTATATACAATCACTATTAGAAGCGTCTTATAGCCAAATATTTTTCATAAATTATTTCATTTATTTTTTATTCCAGTTTAAGGTCATAACGAAGAAATTTAATAATAAAACTGTGTGAAAGAATCTATGATGAAAAATATTATTAAAAAACTTCCCCAAAATATATCCGATTTACAGCTTACTGTGTTAAATTTTTTTTTTTTTTCGAAGGATAAAACGGTAACCACGGCTTTTCACGGACGGAGATTCGCCGAGATTCCAAATTATTTGCAGCGAATGTTTCTGACATACATTTCTTTCTCGGGTAAATTAAGAAATGAGTTTAGAATGAAAGATAACAAAATGACATTTACTATCATATACTAACATAATTAGGGTTAGATTATGTTTGCTCTATCATTGGAATAAGATTAAATAAACCTTTCATCACAAGTTCTCTAAAAGAAAGGTTTCTAAAGAAATAATAACTGACTCTTTGCATTTGTTTGATAAAATTTTGGTTCCAGATGTCCATTGTCCAAAGAGGTTTGAGCCTTTTTTCAATGTCAAACTACAAATATTAAGCCAAAAATGAAGGAGTTTTGTTCGTTTCGGTCTGATGAAGTTGACCGAAAAATCGTCTAAAAAAAATTCGAAAAGTTGAAACCTTTTTGGATTGAATTCAACCCAGTTCAACGTGGTAGGGGGAAAGAGTTTTCCATTACTTTTATTACATTACCTTTTCTTTTTTTTCAAGACAAGTTTTCCATTAAAGTGAAGGACAACAAACAGTTCGATAAATTTTCCCTCTTCATATTCTGGAGACGTACGTAGCATGCGTGTTTCGATTCGTTTCCGTGGTCACTTTGATCCTCAGGGAAGGAAACTGATGTTGCTGTAACCGCTGCACGTCAGAATCAGAATTCAAGCTCCTGATAGTGTTGGATAGAACATTTGAATTCCGAATCGAACATGAATTGACCTGTCGATCCAGTGGCATGTTAAAGACAAACCACCCCAGGGCGCTCAGAGTCACTAAAAGATTGCCATGGGGAAGGATGATTTGTTGTTTATAATGCACACTCGGCGGGGTATAGAACGTTTTTATTTTCTTCCGCGGAGTCTTTGCACGGCGGCTTGGAGCGAGAGAAATTGTGCTGGTGCTCGCAACTGAAAATAGTGATAAATAACGATCACGTTCCATTAAGATAAATCGACAGGTAATGGAGTCAGTAGATTGTAACTGGCAGTGCGGTGATTGGATAAGTTATCACCGGATAAAATACTGCATTATGCAATACACATAAGCAGCCTTGGCTAGCTGCGTCGCGTCCATCAAGTTATTTCAAAACTTCTTTGTTTTAGCTTAGAAGTATTTCTAATCACGAATCACGAATCTCATTATTGTCTTTTTCGCTGCTTCAGCTTTGCTTCTTTTTTTGATAGTGGTTACACCCGCCCGTGTTTCGCTTTTATCTTGATGCGCTACAAATTGGATTGTCAGCGTGGGATATGATGAAAGGAGATAACACAAAATTGCGGAATACTGTCAGAGAGTAAGATAGACGATGGGACAAAAATCCATTGAATTCTTCGTTCCATATTTTTGTGCTTCAGAGTAACACCCTCCCTGATTAATAGATTATTATCGTCGTAGCTTTTTAACGTCTAGTCAGAAATTTAGTTCTTTGACCGGTTTATTATATACTGTAGGAAATCTTCATTCTGTAATGGATAATTAGGTACTAATAAAGAATAACATGTACGGTGTGAACGTAGTTGCCAATTATTAAATAGCATTCAACTGAATTGGCAAGGAATACGCATTTTCCTAACAGTTCCATCAAAATCCCATAATTGGTTCAAGAAATACCGATAGCTCAAAAAAATGCAACCGCAAAATTCAATATGACGTCATTAACGCAGTTTTGAAAACCTTCGAAAATTCTTTCGGCCCCAAAATGTTTCTCATATAGCACTATAATTTTACCAAATTTGATTAAAATCGGACGACCATTTGCAGATATTGATATTCGTGACGTGCAGTGATTCTGTTATAAATAGATTTTGCTTAATAACAGCTGAATATAAATACTCGAAGTTCATATATATTAATTAAAAATTTGCTGCAATATTTCTGTACTTAAAATCAACTCATAATTTTAAAATTGGCTTCTCGTTCAATCTAATTGAGAGTGTTGGTTGATTTTCTTTTCATGATATTCTAAGAGATAGTGAATGTATATCGCAGAATTATCTCGTCGTTATGTAATTGCGAACCTTGCTGACATGCAAAGCTTTCGATACATAGCACAGGGAGTTAATTACTACTACTGCACTCGTATATTTTCAACTTATCCTCCTACACAGTTCCTTATGTGAGCTTTTTTGTTTATCTCTGGAGCAATCGGGTAACATCTTCTTTTACTATTTCTGACTTTACATCATATCCACTATCCAGCTGATACTATTTTTATTGCAGCATTTTCGCAATACCGTATTTTAAACTGTAATGTTTATAGGTACCATAATATTCCTGATACAGAGATGCAAAGATTAGAATACGATTATTGGATGAATTGTAGAGATTAAAATGATTCCATTCATTACCCGATACTGTAGACTCTGTAACGGAATTCCAATGGACCTGAACAATTTACCTTGTAACCGGGTTTCTACTTTGTGTTGAAATGTGTTTTATCAAGATATAAGTATTTTTTCTACATTTTTTATACTTTCGCAAAAAACAAAAGTTTTGAAAAATTCAACAGTCCCGTTAATAAATTATATTTTTGAAACTAATAAAATTTGTTTTCTTTTTCTGTTATAGGTAAGTTTTCCTTCTGCTTTTGGATTTATCTTTAAAGAACATTGTGAGTATTAATCATATTGATGTTATTAAAATGACTCAGGATTTATAAAGAGAGATATTGTGAAAACATTAAAAAAAAAAAAATATGCCCACTGCGCAGGCAAATTCTCATTGAATATAAAAAGTAGGTATGTTTTTCAATATAATATTAATAAAAAAAAAATATTTTTTTTTTAATTTACTAAACAGAGACATTAAGCTATAGGCTTTAATTCTGTTAGTTTAAAGTACGGTTCCAAGTCAATTCTAACAATAATTAGTAGTCAGTTTAAAAAAGATATTACAAATCATTTCACTGTGCTTTAAAAATATCCCGATGTAGCTAATCTACTTGATTATTAATGATCTACAACATTTTAAATTTGTGTCCAATTGAAAAATATCATTAAGTTAATTTATGAATCTTGTTGAAATCTACAAAAAATCACGATGAAAACTTACTGATCTCTTAAAAACGAAAATTGCATAATTTTGAAAATGATCTCATTTTTTGAATTTCATTGTAATCAAAAATTTCATTAGGATAGTTTCAAAATATATCAAAAATATCAGAAAAATAGTTTTTTGCTTTTTTTTTTTATCATTTTCTAAATGTTGAAAAGCATATAATTTTTTTAATTTTCACCGGAATCAAAAATTTTGTATCAAATTTTGAAAATGTTCTAACTTTTAGAATTTTGGTCTAATTGAAAAAATTAATTGAAATAGTTTCGAAGCATATTTGATGTCTAGTAAAAATAAAATCATTACTAATTGCATACTGAACACAAATAATTTTTAAAGCTGTAAAAAGACTGTAATATATTGATATTACCCAGTTGTTGATTGCTTAAGAAAGGTACAAAAAACGAAATTTTTTAATTTGAAAACAATTTGTTACAAAAGAATGTTCGAAATGTGTAAATATTTTTTATTTATCTATATTTTGAAAGTGGTTAATATTCGTGATTTTGTATTCAATTAATGTTACTGAAATGTATTTTTAAAATTATTATAAAATTTGTTTGCATTGATTCACGAATTATTCAATTTATTGATATACTACATATATAGTATATCGATATTTAGTTATTGTGGCAATGTTTATGAATCGAATCCAGTCTTCTTATACTTCATAAAGCTTTTCTTTCACACAGTGGAATAAAATAAATCAACTTCATGATTAATAAAAATTAGCTTCATTTCGAAAATAAGACCTAGTAAGTTAGACATAACAAAATGGGTATAATCTTAAGAAAATTATAATTATGAACAAAAGTGTTTTGTTCATAATTATTAAGATCTATAACTGCGGAAATATTTTATCCGAATATCAAAATATCATTTCCCATAATTTCAAAATTAATGACACGCTTCCTTAAAAATTTAATAAGATAATCAATAAACTCGGAAACATGTTTTATTGAATCGATAAAATCTGTATTGAATTAACCACAGAATTTGCAATTACTGAGATAGAAAACAGTGTGTCAGAGTCAACTGTACAATTTCTTTAATTAAATTTCAAAAATGTCATCAAAAGTTTGCTTGTTGACTTAACGAAATATACCTAAATTTTGTACAGTTAAAAAAACCATTTATTTCAAACAAAGAAATATTTCCTTCAATTAAATAAATATTTTCTAAAATTTTGTTTTATTTGTGTGTAATAATATTTTATATAATAAAATTATTTAAAATCTTTCGTAGATACTGCATTCTTGCGAACACCAAGGCTGTTTTCCGAGGTCCGGCGTTCCCAAAAAAGCAGGATCTGCAAATAGTGCAAATACGCCATTTTTACGTGATTTCGGTACACATTTTTGGCAGGATCTGCATTTTTTATGGCAAATTAAATATTTTTTTTCGCAGAAAAGTTATTTACATGAGTGGCCTATACGAATAATAATTTGAACAGTTTTCATTGATTGTCTCGGTTTACTCTTTTTGTAGATCCAGCCCTCTGAAATATTACGGCAGATTATTCACTTCCCATTCAAGTGGAAAACGAGAAAAATACTTCCATTTTATACTTACATCCACTGACCACTTTTTGATTTCGGACTAAACACTTTTAAATTTGGATTACACAAGGTGTGTTGGGCCTAGCAACATTTATCGCACCTGTGATGGTGTCGATTTAAATAATGTTGATACAGTATTCAATATTTATCTTAATTTATATCAATATTTATGTTACATTATATTAATGTCAATATTAAAATGTTTAAATTTATGACTTAACAGCATTTTTGAAATATTTAAAATTTTCCCGCCTTATTATTAAGAACTTCTCATTTGGCCAAAGTTTCATGAAACTTTCCAACCCTATCCGAGATTTCTGCACGTCGAGGGCCTAGCAATAATACGAAGTGCATGGAAAGAAATTATATTTCTTTAATAACATGGAAAAAAATAATTGTTCACAATAAGTGTATCTGAATATTAGTTTTTACTTTTTTAAAGATACTCAATCGAATAATAAAATCGATATTTTTTGTAACGATTTTGTTGTTTCGTTGAATAGCTTAAAAAAATTAAAAATAATATTTTAAAAATTTGTTTTTTAAAGCTATTTAATTGATTCCTTTCTTACATTAGTATAATTTAAATTTCAGAAACTGAAAAGTTAAAATTGAGATTATTATTTGCCGATTACTCGGTTATGAACTCGAACTTGTCTATATTGGGCCTTACAATATTCACATCCTTATTCTTGGTTTTTGATTGTGATCAATAAATTTCTGAAATTCTCTTAAGTAAGAAATTATCAATTTAGTACTATTTAATATATGTAATATATTTAATATTGAATAATACATTTCATATTTTAATATTTAATAAGGAATATATTTAAAAATTACAAGCCTAATAGGCCTTGAAATATCATGATGAAGAAAACACTATTTAATTTATAATTTCGTATAATACAATATAAGAAATTTATTGAACTAAATTACAAGACTACACTAAGGATATGCATTGTAAGGCTCAATATTAACAAGATCGACTTCATAAGCGACTAATTGGTAAATAGTAATCTCAATTTAAGTGTTCGAGTTTCTAAAATTTAAAAAGAAAGGAATTTAAAAACTGTTCCATTTGCAAAAAACTTTTGATTAAAATCGAATCCACCGCACCGTACCCTATTAAGATAACGTATGGAAAATGTAATATCGTCGTAAAATAATTTTCGAATGAAACTATTTAAATTTGTTTTATGGGCTTTTTTAACCGTTAGTGAGATAAGGCATACAAATCCTGTTTGATGAATATCTACACAAATCTAATTTCCTGATATCTACAGCAGATTTTAATATCAAGTTACATACTGGAACCTGAAATAACTCCTGGTTGCCCTGCGAAAAAAATCCCATAAAGGAGCAGTCTTTTAATTTAGTAAAAAGAGCTGTATTTTTTAACCCTTTCACATTTAATGCATGGACATCGCGATTTCTTGATACCGAATATTGCACTATTTTTGTTTATTCGACGATACATGAAGGTACTTTGAAGTTTCACACCCTCGTTCAGAACACGTTCTTTAATTATTTCAAGGGGTTGTTTTTTCAACCGTTACACACAGAAACTTCAAAGACCACGTTAATCATGACTCTTTAATAGCGAATATTCTATCAGATTTTTTTATTGAACTAGACCCTGCGTGATGACAAATCACGACTTCTATCCAGCATTTGATTAGATTGAAAATGTAAAGCTACTCAGTGAAATAATGAAATCCTTTTAAAAAAATAAATCTTATTATTCAATTGAATAGGTTTTAAAGAATTAAAATAATATCCTGTCTAATGAAACGTTTCATTGACTTAATCCCTAATCTTGGATCCACCAGAGAAAAACATCTTTTGTCCGTAGAAGAAAGCTATAAGCGACCCACGTGGGGAAAATATCTTCTTTTCAATCTTAAAATATTATGCTTGCACCTTAGTGATGGCGTTACGAGCAGAGAAAATAATAAAACTGAAACTTTTGGGTACCTTCTGCGTCGAAAGTATCTCTTTAATTTTGTCTCTTGAAAAGCCAGTCTAAACGTTTGGGTACATAACATTGTGCTGGACAGTTTGATCTGCTCTCAATTTATAATTACGAATTGTTCCTAAAACTTGTGAAAAAATGGTTGCTTCAGAAAAATCATTTTAACAATTGCCCCATCTTCGAAAAGGGTTAGAGATATAACCTAGATTATTTGTGTGTGTATTTTCCCGCACGTTTGCCATTTTTTTTGGCTTCAAATTTGTTTAAGTTAGAGATTTCCGAATGAAAGATGCCGAAAATGTGACTTGCCGGGGGTTAGCATGACTCAGCATGACTAAACTTCGATATTTCGGGAACAGTCCCATGTGAAAATTTTTCTGGGAATTGTCCGAGAACCGACCGGAAATTTCTCGGGAGTCTATCTCTATCGGGAGTGGAGCGCGAATCTATCGGAATATCCAATCCGTGCACCAGGTGTATAAAACACATCTTTCCAAACTTCCTCAGAGAATATGTAATTTATACACTTGGTTTGCGGGTTGAATTTCGTGTCCTCGAGGCTCCGACATTCAACCTGTGCACCAAGTGTATACATTACATCTTCTCCAAGAAAGTTTGGTTTTACGAGTACTTTAGGGTTCCTGTAGTCGATTTCTCGAGGACACGACATACAATCCTTGCACCATGTGTATAAAATACATCTTCTTCGGGGAATTTGGGTTTTACGAGTACTTTAGGGTTCCTGTAGTCTACTCCTCGAGGACACGACATCCAACTCTTGCACCAGGTGTACAAATTAAATCTTATCTAGAGAAGTTTGGGTTTACGAGTACGTTTGAGCTCCTTCAGTCCTTTCCTTCTTCTGTAGGGATTTTTGGTCCGACTATTACTTTAGGGTACCTGCAGTTGTTTTAGCGAAGACATGACATCCAACCCGTACATTAGGTGTATCAGTATATAATAATCCTCTTCGAGAAATTTGGTTTAACCAATACTTGAGGGTTCCATTGGTCCGTATTTTATACAACTGGAGTCGATACCGATACGATATTTTTTCTAATAGATAACGACTATCGGAACCCTTCCACCTCGGAAATCATTGCAGGATCCATAAAGTACTTGTAAAACCAAACTTCCCCGGAGAAGATGTATTATATACACCTGGTGAAAGTGCTTAATATCGTGCCCTCCTGTACACTACTACAGGTGCCCTTAAGTACTCGTAAAACCAAACTTTTGCGAAGAAGATGTATTTTAAACAGCTTGTGGAAGTTTTGGATGTAATTTTCTCAAGGAACTGACTACAGCAACCCTGAAGTGCTCGTAGAATCAAACTTCCCCGGAGAAGATGTATTATATACCGCTGATGCAAGGGTTCGATGTCGTGTCCTTGTGGAAATGACTGCAGGTACCCTACAGTACTCGTACAACTAAACTTCCCCGGAGAATATGTATTTCATGCACCTGGTGCAAGTGTTTGATGTCGTGTCCTCGTGGAAACGGCTGCTGGTACCCTACAGTACTTGTAAAACTAAACTTCCCCGGAGAAGATGTATTATATACAGCTAATGCAAGGGTTACATGCCGTGTCCTCGTGGAAAGCTTCTATACATCTTCTTTTTAATCTTAAAATTATACTTGATTCTATAAGTGTGGGCGATTGGTGCAGAGAAAAAAAATTGTTTAAGATTAAAATAAAAAAACTGTCGGCTACCTACCGCGGCAAAAGTTTCTCCGCATCTCCGCTTTCCATATCCCGTAGGCGAATTTCCCATCGACCCAATACTGGGATAACTTTTTTCCAAAGTTGACTAACCTATCGAAATGATAACAGTGGGCCAATGTTAGATCAACTATAGCCTATTGTGGCCAGAGTTGGCCAATAGTCGGCGTTACTCGTCTAGGACAGATTTCCCATAGTTCAACCGATAGTCGGGAAATGCTTGGACCAAAGTTGGTCCAATAGTCGGTCAGTCTGACTGCCAATTTTGGTTGTTTAGGCCGGGCCGTCACAAGTATCTTATAAATATAAAATGTGGCCTAACTCTGGCTGCTGACTTTTGGCTGCCAAAGTCAGACCAACCTTGGTAATATATATATTGGCACATGGGATATCTCCTGTATTTTCACTTCAATTCTGTCTCTTGCACAGGAAGTCAAAACGTTCGCCGCGGCGTGTATCCGAAAGTTTCATCTACTGCCAATTTATAACTACGAATTTTTTCTAAAACTTGTGAATAATTTTTTTTTCTTTCTAACGCAGATTTTACCAATCGCGTCGCGTCTGATTGAAATTCACTCTGTATAATCTGTAGATTCAAGAACACTGCGTATTTAGCAGAATATTCCAAACCCTAGCAAAGGAGGAGGGTCAATAAGGCCAGACCTCATAACCTCCATAAAGGATTTTTTCTGAAAGTGATTTAGTTCCAAGATATAGGAATTTTTATATTCGTATTTTACATGGGTTTTCGCACTTTCGGTCAAAACATGCTGGGTTTGACATTTTCAATATTGCTCACGCAAGATCACACTCTCCTAAAAACTGCGCACATATATGCGTTGCAACATATGTCAGAGCCATTATTTTTCTTGAAGCACTCAGTCTTCTAAATAAGGCTTATTTTTACGTTTAGGTCTGTGACCATGAAAGGAGTATAAATGTTCTACCATATCAGATTTAGTATCAATAATTTCTATAAAATGATCAAAACAAACTTGGAGAGGCATGTTCCTCATCATCTTGGTAAGGGTCACATATCTTCCGAGTCAGTCATTAAGGACCATATTACGTCAACGGAAAAAACGCTATTCGCAAATAGATCCCATGATGTTAGTAATGACCACAGGATATATAGTGGATATTTTCGGTCCGTATTTGGCTGATGGCAACAACAACGACCCTAGCATACTGAACAGTCTTTTAAAACAAGACTCAAGAAAACTACGTAACTGGATGCCTTTACACTCTGTTATCTTTGTCGATCGCGGTTTTCGGGACTGTATAATGTTTTCAGAAGATTTTGGATTCGTTTAAAAAATGCCTCATCCTCTCCACAAAGGATCGCAGCACTCTGCGACTGAAGCAAACGCATCAAGGTTCGTTACTAAAGTCCGATGGGTGATTGAAGCAATCAATGGATTTATAAAAACGTGGGAAGCTTTGAGAGATTTTTTTCCAAATACTCAACTCCCGTACATCGGGGATTACGTCAGAATAATTTGCACCATTTGTAATGCTTTCCGACCTCTCATAATTCATGACAATCTCGATGATCATCTGATCGCCGAAACAATGTTGCAATTGGCTTCGCAGCCTAATCGCTTTCAAGAAAGACGGGATAAAGCAAAGTGGGGAAAAAGGAGGGCATCGTGGCTTCCTATAACGCAAGAGTAACTACCTGATTTTCCTAGGTTAACTCTTGATGAGTTGCGATACATTACACTCGGAGTGTATCAACTGAAGCAAGCCCAATTGTATACCGAGGAACACTTATCGGATGATGGACAGTACTCCCTTCTTGTCCACAAACAGAAGGAAGGCATTCCAAGAGTACAAATATAGTCTCGTCCCACATATACCCAAGTTTACAACTTATGGATAGAAACTAATGCTGGACTAAATCCGATAAGTGGTTGGTACTTCCAGTGCAAAAGCGGTGAATCAGTGGTTGGATGTTGCGCTCACATTGCCAGTGTTCTGTGGTATCTTGGTTACTCTAGATATCAACAAAATATTAACAGACCTTCAAGTTCATTCAAAAGTCATGTGAATGATGCCTCGTGTTGGTTGGAAGAAGGAGGGTCATCTTCAGATGACAAAACCAATTCTGACGAATAAAACTGTTGCAGAGTACACAGCCTCCAATTGGCCTTCAGTTCTGATTCGTTCTAATCTGATACCTTTTCTTAGAAACATTGTCTAAGTTTGTTTCGATCATTTTAAAGAAATTATTTATACTAAATCTGATAAAGTAGAACATTAATACTCCTTACATGGTCGCAGACCTAACAAAGCGCAACAATCAGTCTTATTTTGAAGGCTGAGTACTTCGAGGAAAATTATGGTTCTGACATATGTTGTAACGCATATATGTGCGCAGTTTTTGGGAAAGTACGATCCTGCGTGAGCAATATTAACAACGTGAAACCTAGCATGCTTTGACCGAAAGTGCGAAAACCCATGTAAAATACGAACTTAAAAATGCCTATATCTTGAAACTAAATCACTTTCAGAAAAAATGTTATAAATTTATGAACCCTAGTTATATAAACAAAATAAAACACTTTGAGACCAATCGGTGGTGGGCCCAAAATCCGTCCTTATTGACCCTCCTTCTTTATACAAAAGTTCTATAACATCGTAAAACAATCTTGAAGCGTCAAAAATATTCGAGCAAATTCTAGAATATTTTACAAATGCTAAAAACATTCTGGAATTTATGGTAAATTTTATAAATAGAAGAATATTTAAGAAAATTCTACCTCTAGAATAATTTCTAGCATTCAAAATCATTTCAGAATTCCAGAATTTTCTAGAAAAATTCGAAAATATTCCAGTATCAGAATAGTCTAGAACATAAAAGAATACTTCAAAAAATTAAGGAACATCCCTGAACATTTTAGAGCATTCCAAAATATTCGAGAAAAATTGAAAAGATTTCACAATTTTTTGAGATTTGTAAACTTCTATAAAAATCACCGAACATTCCAGAAGATGTCGGTAAATTCTAGAATACTGAAGAAATTTTGTGGAAATTAAATTTCGAATATCGCAGAATCCACATAAACTAGTATTTTCATGTTTGGAGAGTAAGATCATAGCTCTAAGCAGTGACAGATTTAACGGGCAGCAAAAGAGACATTGCTGACTGGGCCCCCCCAGTAGAAGGGCCCCCTTCCAGCAGAAAGGCCCCCTTCCAGCGGAAAGGCCCCAGCACCCTAATGCTCCGGTGTACCACAAAGCTGGGCCCCTCGAATTGATTGCAGACTAGGCCTTTTTTCTTGAATCCGCTACTGGCTCTAAGTTCTTCTTGGGAAAATGAAACCAAAGATTCAAGCGGCTATAGTACAATGTTGCAATTCGAAATTCTTGAAAGTGTAAAATATGCGAATAAGGTATAAATCTCCTGGTAGGAAAATGGCAAGGTGAGTGCACGTATTTCCGACATAGACTGATGACCTGGACGGTAATGGTGACAGGATGAGATATCCATATGAGAAAGTCAAAATAAATAACCCGGTTTAACGAGCCTCTCATCCTTGCTCGTGCTTGAAATATAGGTTACCACGTTTGGAATTTTTTCATATAATAAAATTATATTCCTCCAGATTTATACGAAAACCGCGTCAGGAATCTCAACGAGATTCGCCGTTGGTTGCCGCAGTCGACGCGTCGGAAAAATTATGAGTACGATATTAAATTTCAACTGTGATTTTAATTATGGAAAACAAAAAAATGCGTGGAATTCGCAAACGAGGCATGAGGTTGTAACAAGTTGTTCGAGTTCAACAAAAATTTGACTTCAAAAATTTCAATATAACAGAAGAGACGACATTCGGGTCAAACATTTTCCCACAAATGAATAATGTTGATGACTGATTCTGGGAATAACATTATGGATATAGAGTGAAGGAACTCGTATGGGTCGCAAACTAGAGCGCTAAAGTTTATTTAGCAATGCTCGAAGGCGGGCAGGTATCCCAACAACCAAGCTTGCTCTCTGTTTATGCTCTCGTGTTCATTTCAAAGTTTGCTCTCTGCGCC
Organism: Andricus curvator; assembly: GCA_932195095.1. Classification (NCBI taxonomy): domain Eukaryota; kingdom Metazoa; phylum Arthropoda; class Insecta; order Hymenoptera; family Cynipidae; genus Andricus; species Andricus curvator. The sequence goes on along the minus strand of CAKNYM010044316.1, from coordinate 17,116 downwards.
TGTACTTGTGACCCTTAAACCATTCAACATATGTGAGATATAAAATCATTTCGAGCTTTTTATCACGCTCTGCTTATTCCGGACTGAATATGCACTGCTTTTACCGACGGAATGTTTTCATGAATTAGGCACGCGGCCAGGAAATCTGTGGCGGAGAAAATGTAGACATTTAATTTGCTGGCGTGGAAAAAAAGATTCTTAAACTTTTGAAGTAGAAGGTATCGAATATATTTAACGTTTCGTTTTGATGTTTTATATGATATTTTTTTTTTAAATGAGTACGGTAATAAATAAAATAAGGAAAGTATGTTAGAGATCATACAAGTATTATATGGCATTAAAAATTAAAATAGATTTTAAAAATATATAATGTCCTACTATGTTTATATAAAAGAGTTATATTAAATCCTTAAGGCTGATGGAGCGCTGTACAAAAAAAAGTCGAAATTTGCAGGGCACTAAAATTTGCACTAATCCTTTATCTGAAAATATCAAGGTTTTCAAAAGGCACTTTGCAAAGTTTTCTGCGCTCCGTAAGAGGTTTCGTTGTGGCAAGAATTTGGGCCAGTGTATCGCTTTTCGAAAAAAAGAACATTTGCTACAAAGTGAGAGTGTAAAAGTGTCGAAAAAAGGGTAAGTATAAGCGTAGGAGGCCGCATAATCCTGTCACATGGAAGTTAAAAGATAAAACAATACTTAATTCTATAATATTTTTTTCGAGACAGGAGCGGCACTGCGCATGCACTTACAGATATGAGTACTCTTTTCTATTCACGGCATTTCCTATTTTTCACATAAGAACCGGATTCGATGCAAAAACCACTAATAAAGCGATCAATTAGAGGGTACGGCCAAATTATAGATAATAAGCAAGCTTATGTTAGCTCTATGAGCTAGTGGCGGCAACGGTCCGCGAGTTCGCCGCCATGTGTCAGCAGCAAAGAGTCAATGTCAATGCGTGGGATATGCTTACCATCAGCTGTCGCCACCAGCTGATAGAACTAACATATAATTGTTTATTATTTAGAATTTTGTCGTACAACGCGGTCCACGCGTTTGATCTAATTATTTGCTTTATTCCTGGTTTTCGGATCGAATCCGGGTTTTATGTGCAAAATAGGAAATGCGGTAAACTGAAAAAAGTACTCAATTCCGTCAGTACACCTACAGTGCTGCTTCTAAGGCTTCTACTTCCTCTCATTTTTACACTTTTCCACTCTCGCTTTTCAGCAGATATTTTCTTTTTTTTTCGAAAAGCCATATACTAGGCCCAGCTCTTGCCGCAGCAAAACGTCTTCTAGGGCACAGGAAACTTTGCGAAGTGCCTTTTTAAGACCTTGATCTTTAGAGATAAAACCTTAGTGGAGATTTGAGCAACCCTACAGATTTCGACGTTGGTTGTACACAGCTCCATCAGCCTTAAAATTGAAAATTTTAAACTCAAGTAGTCCAAAGCTAAGGAATTATAGGATTATTAAAAAAGAATATATTTAAAAAATGGGGTATAAATAGCTAAAGAATTTTTTATTGAAATATTTGAAACAATTGGAGCATCTAAAACTCTACCATTTTTTATTTAAAAACTTTTTGAATCAAGCTTTCAAAATAGGACAATTTTATATATGCGTATAGTGAAAAATAAAACAGTTTCAAAGGTCAGCATCATAACTGAATGCTTTTAAAGGAGTCCGCACATTTCTTATGGAGATTGTGTTTCGGTTAAATTAACCCGATTTTATATAGGGTGGCGAAAAAGTGTGGAAACCCTTAGAAATCTGCGTGGTTTGTTAAAAAAACCAAGGTCATACCCTAGGTAACTTTCAACGAGGAATCCAACGATGACCTTGAATTTGACCTTGAACCTCATTTTCAAGGTTTTTTGAGGTCAGTTTTAGTTTTTTAAATGGGAACTCCTATTTTTGGTGCCAGAATCGAAAAGAACGGGAAATTTTACGTTCGGGTATGTGTTTAGGTCAAGGGTTAACGTAACCTCTACAGGTAAAATAAAGGTCAAATTACGCTGTCATAGGAACTCGTAGGAATCTCGCAAAATTAGTGACAAAATTGACCACGGTAATTAATGCAACGGTGTTAATCCAAAGATTGTGATCTTAAAATAACTTTAAAAATGGGTTTCCAGGTCAAATCCCAGGTCACCGTTAGATTCCTCGTTGAATGTTACCCAGGTTAATTTTTTTTCTTGGTTAATTTTTTTCACTAATTCTGCGAGATTCTACGAGGTCCTATGACAGCGTACTTTGACCATTATTTGACCTGAAGAGGTCACGTTAACCCTTGACCTAAACACATACCCGAACGTAAAATTTCCCACTCTTTTCGATTCTGGCACCAAAAATAGGGGTTCCCATTTAAAAAAACAAAGCTGACCTCAAAATTACCTTGAAAATGAGGTTCAAGGTTAAATCCAAGGTCACCGTTGAATTCCTTCTTGAAAGTTACCTAGGGTGTGGCCTTGGTTTTTTTTTAACAAACCACTGACTTACGTATTTTTGAATTATATTCTTAAACAAAATGTAAAGGATGTGACGTATAAATAGCCTATGAAATGTTAAGGTCTTTTATATAGGAGACGAAAGTATAAGAAAACTCGAAAAAATGTTATGTAATATTTGTATGTTTGCTTAGTGTGTAATATTAACTGTCAAGCATGTGAAAAGTAAATTTCAAGGATAATACTGACTTTAGGTTCGACTTTAGATTTTTGGTGATCGATCGCCCCCAATTTGTTCGTTATCCGGAAAAATAAATTCCTTATTTTTTCAGATTGGTCAACATTAACCCGTGCCCACAGGAATTTGAAACTATAATGGGGTTTTGAATGTGAAAACGTATTATGCTCGGGAAATGCCCAGAAAATTCCGAACAGCCATTTCATGTCAAAGTCATGCTAAAGACGGTATATTTCGGAACTTTTTCAACATAAATTATTTTTTCCGATAAGTCACAAGTTTTGAAGTGTTTTGAACTAATTTTCAATTTTTTTAAAAATAATTTTGATTTTGAATATTATATACATTTGATGAATGCCAAGACTACTTTTATTTGTTTAACATATTTTACAATTGTTTAACTAATTTCTATTTGTAGTATTTTTCTCCACTAAATTGTCAAAAATTAGTATTTTTTGGAATTAATGAAACAATTCACAAATGATAAAAGTAATATTTCTTCGTTCAGAATATTTGGAAATTGTTTAAACAATTTTCATTTGCTTAAACAATTTTTCATTCTTTAAATCGTGAAAAGCTATTATTTGCTGGAATTAATGTCGCAGGTAATGAATGTTAAGAGTGATTTGTTTTGTGAAGGACAGTTTGTAATTATTTAAACAATTAATATCACTAGCTTCTTTTCATTGGAAAGATAAAGAAAATTATCGTTTTCTCGAATCTCTTACACGTTGTCGCTTATCATGCAGTATTTTATTTTATCAACGAAATTGATTTAAAAAACAATTAGCCATAAAGCAACTGAAAAAAACTGTATACAAAATTATTATTGTTTACAAATTTAGTGTGTGTGTTCTGAAATAACAAAAATGCTGATATAAATAATAAGCGATATAGTGTACGAGATTAAAAAAAAGTATTTTCTCCACCTTTCTTATAAAAAAGCACAAATGAATGATTTTTAGTTGTTTAAATGATTGCTAAGTATCTTAAACAAAAAAATATTAGTCTTAAAATGCATTAATTGTATCATTAATTCCAAAAAAGAGTAACTTTTCCAGATTTAAATGGGAAAAAATCGTTTCTACAAATGGAAATTGTTTAAATAATTGCCAAATATCGTTGAAAAAAATATTTTTTTCTCAAAGTTCGTGAATTGTGTAATTAATTCTAGAAAATAATAACTCAGGGTGTCCACCGGCCTTGAAAACCTGGAATTCTCCTTGCATTTTTTTTTGAACCTTGAAAACCTGGAAATCTCTTTGAATATTTCACCAGAACTTTGAATTAAAAATGTTTTCTCTTTTAAAACAGTTATTTTATTGAAATGCGAAAAGTAATTTAAATCTTTTCGTCTGTTATAAAAGAAACATCTTGTTTAGAAGAAATCTTGCTACTGAAAAGTTTTTTATTTATCAAGATATAATTTATCTTTTATTCATTACAGAATAAATAAAGAGATTTCTAGGCTTTTTTTGTAGACTTTACCAATTATTATATAGATTGCAATGAACAGACTTTAATATTGTGAATAATTCTGTAAGTTTTTAATTTCGTTTCCTCTGATATAGAATGTTAAAGTATGCATTTTTGGTCATATTCAACACTCAAATTATAAAAGTTATTAGTTGAAAATTTCGATGTTAATTCAGTTTCAGAATTAGAATGAACCACGGCCATATAACAGTTTTTTCAAGGGTTTCACTACTCGGTTGTTGAGTGTACACCAGATTACAAAACATTACTGAAGATTTCAAAAGGTTTCAAAATATTTCAAAGATTTTAGAATATTTAAAAGGATTTTGAACATTTTATAAAGATTTCCAAAAGGCGTGTACACCACATTTCAAATATTTCACAACAATTTCACAAAGCCTTTAAAGCTTTTAAAACTTTTAAAAGATTTAAAGGAATTCAAAGATTTGAAAAAGGGTGCATTATACCAGATTGAAAAGATTTTAAATCATTTCGAAGATTTGAAACGATTTTAAAAGGTTTCAAAACATTTCAGAGGATATGTAAAGATTTCACTAAGATTTTAAATAATTCAATTATTTCAACGAATAAAAAATATTTCACAAACAAAGATTCAAGAAAAATTTCACAAATATTTCAAAGATTTCATAAAAATTTCATAACGATTTCAAAAGAATACAAGAATTCCAAACATTTCAAGAAGGGTATAGTACAGTTTAAACAATTCAAAAATGTTTATATAATAACGAAATATCGTGAACAAGAAACATTTTGTTGAATTCATTATTTAAATAATAATTAACCACATATCTTGAACAAGAAATATTATTTTCAGAATTCACCGAATGATGTACCATTTATCTCAAAAATAATAACTTTTTACGATTTACCGGCTAAACAAATTATTGTAAAAACTAATAATAATTGTTTAAATAATTAAAAGTTAATAGATTTGATGCTTTCACGATGATTCATTATAATAAAAAAGGAGGTTTTTCGGGTTTCAATCGTGTGCAAAACTACGAATCTTGCCGACGTTTCGTGAACATTGCAGTTCACTTCTTTAGGGCTGAACTGAAACTGAAGTTTCAGGTTATATTGTTCTTATATATATATATATATTCTCTACGATGCCTGTGATTGGCCAGAGCACCCCGTGCTGGGTACTGGCTGAACTTGATTGGCAAGTCAAGTCTTTTTTAGAAAACCCGAGAGGACGAAAAGCCAAATCAGATTGGTATTATATCCATTGTCCCTATTGATGTTATTAGGGTGTTTTAAGATTTCGATTGCTTCTCTATGTTTTCTTGGAATAATATTGTACGTTTTTGTACTAGTTTACAAAAGATCTAATAACACATTAGGACATGAAGTTGACAGAAAACTTACCCACACAAACAGATACCTACATGCCTCCTCCCACCACCACCCATCTCAAAAGCAATCGGTCATCAACTCCCTTGTATACAGAGCTGTCTCCGTAACAGATAAAGATAACTTACAAAAGGAATTACAAAATGTTAAACAAATCCTAATACAAAGCGATTACACAAACAAACAAATTGATAAAGCAATAAGAACATACACTCAAAAAAACAAGTCAGCACAACATACTAAAGAAAGAAAGAGAAAAACGACCACCATTCTACCCTAAATTCAAGGGGGCTAAAACATTTCACGCAATCAGAACTAGCTGAGCATAATATCGAAACTGGACATAACGTTTTATTTAACAAAACAACCGTCATAGCAAAAACGTACAATATTTTTCCAAGAAAACATAGAGAAGCTATCGAAATCTTGAAAAACCCTGATAACATCAATAGGGACAATGGATATAATACCAAATCGATTTGGCTTTCCGTCCTCCCGGGTTTTCAAAAAAAAAATATTTGGTCAATCAAGTTCGACCAGTGCCCATCATGAGGCGCTCTGGCCAATCACAGGCATCGTCAAGATTCGTAGTTTTGCACACGATTGAAACCCGAAAAACCTCCTTTAAATTTATTATAATTCAAAGTTAGTCATAAAATTTGTACTGAAATTTCAGTACGTATAGCTGGATTTTTTCGGTACGCGTAAACACTTCCATAAAAATAATGCATGTTGAAAAAATTCCAAAAAATACCGTCTTTAGCATGCACAATACAAGGGAGTTGGGGGGTCAACATTAAATGTTATTGGGTAGAAATTATTCCTTGAACATTTCGTAAAAGGTACCTAAACTTTAATTTACAAAAAGTTAATAAAAGGTACTGGTTTTGTCCATTTCTTCTCAAACCGAGCTTTTCTTGTTTAAAATCGCATGTTAATTTCAAAAGCCTGGGGGAACAGGTTAATGTTGGCCGATTTGAAAAAAAAAAACGGAATTTCTATTTCCGAAAAACGAACAAATTCAGGGGGTCGATCACTAAAAATCGAAAGTTCAATTTTTTCAGGTATAAATTTGGACCACTTTAATACTGAAAATACAATCTACACGTTCATATAGCTATTTAGAGAAAGGGCATCAATTCACCGTTCTTTTTTCGGGGCGTTTTATTTGGAAATGATGTGCTTTTATGGGGTTGTCGTAGGGATATTCTGTTTGTAGCGGAGCATTTTCTGTCAAAGAATCGTTAAATTTTCTCCCTTATATTCCCTGTTATTTTCTGGTAAAGACTCATAAACCGTGTTCCCGACATCTCTCAAGACATCCGAATGACTCGAAAGAGGATGGTCGATGGCACTGCGTTGACGTTCGCTGAGCAGAAAATCCCAATCACATATTTGTGCCGTTCGTATAATTTTCGTTCTGCTCTCTTCGTTTTTATCGGATAGTGAAAGAGAAAGGAAGTGGTGCTTGAAGATATACGGTATGGTAGTAACGATAAGGGATTGAGGATAATAGCAGTTTACATCCTACATAGACATACTCAGCCGACTCCATGAAAAATACTAATGGGACGAGGTCACTGCAGGAGGAGAAGTAAATTTTGCAGGTGGATGGTGAGCACAAAAGATAAGAGTGAAATCTCGTAATACGTGAATCGCGTTGCCTTCCTCCTACTAGGAAAAGGATTTAGATTGGTTTTCTCATGTGAAAAAAATATATAAATCAAATTTTCATCAGACGCTTTATTCCGGGAATCGGATTACCTGATTTTTCTCAAGAATAAAAATGTGTAAGTTGATTTAGAATTTATCTCCACTACTGATATTTTATTATAAAATCAATGGTTGGAATCCTTTTATTTCCTCTTTTATGTCAGACAGTAAATAATATTACAAAAGCAGGCACGCGTGCAGTGGTTCACGTTTATGCGAGACGAATTTTGAATCAAGGTACCTAAATAACCATCCTTTTTATAGGGTATTGCAAGAGAAGAAGAGAATGTTTCATAGCAAGGGGTAGCCATAATTTTTTGATATATGGGATGAATTATCTGCTGCTAGAGAGTTTCTACTTTAAACCCTTTTTACCGCCAATAAGAAATTCTTAAAACTTAATGGAATATTTAAACATTTACTTGCAAAGGAATGCTAAAGAACCTTTTATTTCTTTTCGAAATAAATATTAGCCAGTTTACTTCATTTCCAAGACTATTTACTCTCTTGATACATTTTCCAGTTTCAGTCTAGTAGAGACTATAGTAGGATCTATATATGTATACCTATAGTTTTTTTGATCAGCAAAAAATTAGCACATACATATTAATAATTAGATTTTAAGCAGATGTTTTTGTAAAATTATTTTTTACTAGCATTTCACGGTTCTGGATTTTTATTTCTTAACATTAAAAATCGAAACAATTTTGAAAAAAAACAATAATTCGAATGGAATAAAAAGGAATTGAAGTTGTATAATTAATAATTAAAAGCGTTTAAAATTGGCCATGGCTACGTGTATCGAAATTTTGATCGAAGTAGCCAATTTTTTCAATGCGAATAGCGGAACCCGAAAATGGACTATCTTTACCGTAATTTCGGTACAAATAGACGAATTTTTTCAGTACACATAGAAACTGCCTTCAAACCCTTCAAAATTCTCGAAATTTTTTAATGGAATATTATTCAACTTTAAATGATTTATTTTTCAAAACATCAACTAAAAATCTGACAATTTTAAGATATTACATTGAATATTAAAAATTAAAATTAAATCATACAAAACAAGATTGATATATATATATATATATATATATATATATATATATATGTATATATATATATGTATATATATATATATATGATTCCAATGTTTTACATTGTACAATTTCAAGCTTTTAAATTCGAATTTTTTTTTAAAAGTTGTGTTTGAAATTTTCAATATTATAGAACGTTTTGAAATAAAAAATAATTAAATTTTCAATACCTGGTTCTAAAATCTTATCATTTTTTAAGCCTGAATTTGAGAAATTACTGTCTTAATTTTTCATTGTTTTGAATTTATTCTTCTACGATTTGGAAGAATTTACAAAACCAGACAATTTTATACGTCTAAAATGTAAATAAAATAGTTTGGAATATTTAAATCTAGAATTATTAAATTTAAAACTGTTTAAAGTTCAAACCCAAAAATTTCGAATGTTCAAAACTAAAAATACTAAATTTAAAAGTGACTATCAAGGCTTTCAATATAAAAATTCTGAGAGATTTATTAGAAATATTGTCTTGACATTTGTAATATTTAAATTTGATACTGCAACATTGGGGGCCATCTATATAATAACGTGGACAATTTTTTACCACTTTTTACCCCCCCCCCCCCGGCCCCCCTCGTGGACAAGCGTGGAATTTCGGCATACCCCCTCCCGCCTTATTTTAATTATTGAATTTGAGTTTATTGAATCAAAGTAATTAGTCCACGTGGTATATCGATGGCCTCTTGCGAAATTTGACATTGGAAGCCTCCAAAAGTTGAGAAATTGCATACGAAATATTTTCGAATTTAAGGTTTTGAAGCAAAAAAATCAGTCCGTAGCTCTTTTTTCTTAGCTTGTGTCGTTTTTCCAACAATTTAATTTTTCTATTTTTAATACGGAGTGGCTATTTTGCAAACATGTATAGCGAAATAGCCGACCGTAGCTTATTTCGACATATAATTATGGCCAAATAAAGACGGTACCTTATTTCGCCCCTCGGAATATTTGCAGAAGAGGGTGATGGTCAAAATAAGTAAAGTAGGTTATTTATTATTGTTTTTTGAGAAAAAAATTCTCGTGGCCACAAAAATGGTTGAACCAACATAAAACTTATAGAATGTCTCTCTTATAGAATTAAACATTCAACAAACAAAAAATAAGAAAAAATAAAAAGGTGGAGTATTTGAGGAAATCGTCATTTTGTTAAATGTTTAATTATATAAGAGAGACATTCTATAAGTTTTATGTGGGTTAAACTATTTTTGTGGCCACGAGAGTTTTTTCTCGAAAAATTGAATTTTCTTTCAGACGACGATATATTTGAGAAAATTCTAAGAAAACACTTTGCTTATTTTAAAACGTTCTATAAAAAATACCTCTCTCTAAAGTCTATAATGAACAACATATTCAAGAGGCGAATGATTCTGTGACTTGAAGTTGCATGGACTGAAATGGATTCGGACCTGACAATTCATTCTTATTTTCTTAAAATTGAAATGTTTCATTCGTAGCGATAATAGCAAAGTATAATGAAATTTAAATTTCGCGCATTCGAATTTTGCGCTACCTAACAGCAGACTTTTTAATATTGTTTTTACGAATAAAACAAAAACTACGCGTCGTATCAAAAAGTAAATAATAACAAATTCGTAGATCTATTTTGGTAGTACAATTTTCGTCTATTGATTTTTTCTCATATCTTGCATAGTTTGACCGCAAAATGGAATTCTTGATTTTTTATTATTTTTTGTTCGATCAAAATTGGAATTTGCAATTTTTCAAGAAAATTCGAAAACTTGTTATGATTATCTTGTAGGGCTTTCCAAAATCAACGTTTTTCTTTTTTTACTTTTTTTCATATCATGGATTGTTTAGCTTAAAATTCTCATTTTCGATTGATTTTAAAATTTTTTCAAATGTTATAACTGATGATTTTCTTTTTATCGAAAAAATTCATGAGGATAAATTGTTTGGCTTTCTGAGCACTATAAATAGCCGTACATAACATTTTCAAATTTAAAAAAAATGGTCTCAGAAATTTTGAAAATGCTCTAACTTTTGAATTTTTATCCAAAATGGTTGGCTAACTAACTCGCCCTTTCTTTTTACACCCTTATGAATTACGCAAAGAGCAATCCAATCGGATAATTCATCTACGTAAAAACTATTTTTTCTTACTCAGGGGGCCTCAAAACGTCGACATTTGATGGAATCTGCGAAAGTCATTTTTCATATAAAACCAATACCTTGTCATTGAGATGAGAATGTAAAAACTTTACTTTGAAGGCGTTAAAAATTAAACTGTTTTTTAATCGGGCATTCAAAACTATAATTTTAAATAGAATTGATAGAAATGTAAAAGATTATATATATATATATATATATATATATATATATTGGATAGATTTTGTTACTAAAAATGTGATTTCTGTAAAAAAAATCACTGTCATGTTCACCTATGAAAATTAAAGAATTTCAAATACATTGTGAACCCTTAAAGTTTAATGCTTAACTATCCTAAAAACTTTCAAGATTATGTGTTTCCTAATTGGAAACTTACAAAACTAATAAGTTCAAAATTGAGGCGCTACAAATTATACAAATACAAACTTCTTTCAAATATTGACAATCAACTATGAGGTTTTTCCATACAAGGGGAACAACTTCATGTTAATGAGAATTTTATAAGATGTCAAACTGATGTATACACTCATAAACAGTCACATTTACATGATAGAAAAAGTCGCAAAATAAAAAACAAGCGAAAATAGAACGGATTATTATATATAATAATGTTTTAATAAATAACTTTAATTACATTTTATTTTTTATACAAGTATTACTTTCATTTTCTTTTTTTTTTGTGTAAAAAAATACCTTCTTCCCTGAGCTCAAAAACTGGCCTTATTGATAATTTGCCTTTTTTCAAAAGTCTTAATGCTTAATTCGTTAGCGCTTCAATTTCTTGCTATTTAGGAAAAGTGCCACTTTTTTCGTTTTTTGCGACACTTTTCTTTTTGTGCCATTCAGCAAATACGAGGACTGATATTGGGGATAAAATAATTAAAACCAAGATTTGGTTGCCGTGGTTGGTGAATAAAGTACCTGGTGAGGTCGCATTCTGTCAAGGCGTGACAAGAAAAATTCGCGTGGCGGTGAATTAATGAAATGCAAATTGCGTTTAAGCTCACCTATACCAACTTCTGCTTTAACCTCCTCGTCTCTTTTCTCTTGGATACCGAAAGTCCTTGCTGGGATTTAATTAGCGTCATCCAGCGTGAGAAATTCACGGAATGCTGTCGCCTCCACGTTTGCCGTACTTCAATCACGTCCTGGTTCTTACCAATTAAGATGAAATCATCTTTTCGTCTGATATCTTATGAATCTCATGAATTATTTTTATTTTGAACATGCTCAAAAAACATTGATATTCATACATTAGCACTTAGCAACTCGGCGACATAGTTATTGAATCTTTTCTTTCTGGTTGATAATCAAACTTTTTATTTTCGGCAAGTGTTAGAGGAGACATTTTCACAAAAATGTTGCCAAAATTTTCGATATTTGAATGTGTGATACTTCGACAATTTTAGTAGTCCCTCTTTTTTCCTTTATATGGTGTTTCTCAGGTGCATAAATCTAATACAAAAATGGAGGATTTTTGAGCTGGGTGGATGCGGGCACTTTACACACACACACACAAGCGCGCACACAAACATACACATGTTGGAAGGGATATTTAAATTGTGAAAACTGTGATACGACTTTAAGATTTTTTTGCTGACTTAGCAATCAAAGCACGATATCAAATCCATAAAATTTCAGTAGCCTATGTTCTAGTATCTTTTTGTATATTTTTGAGATTTATTCAGACCATTATATGTTATATCTTTTCTTGAGGATTTCTGTAATGATTGTAAGCTTTTGTTTCTATTTCAGGGAGTCTGTCTGTAAATGTTCATGCTATGTAATTTGTAATTTTAGTGTAGGTTTGTCTATAATATCACTGTGACAGAAAAATGACACTTCCGTGGAAACGAAAGCACACTCACACACATATTATAAATCTTTCAGCAAAACTTCTCCAAAATTGGTATGCGTCCCTCAGGACAAAAATTTATGTAACATGCTAATGCATGTGTAACCGTAATCTTCAGCACCCTTGTTTTCCTCTTCAGTCGTGATGGAATGAACGGAACTGAAGTGGTTATATGTACGTTTAGCTTCCACGTAAACAAGTGTTTTGAGCACAAGTGTATCTTACTAACCTAACGTGACGTAACCGTCTTCCTCTCTGAATTATGGTTCCAGGTTCAACTGCGTAATACTATCAAAATCAGTATGCATACATATTCCTTACATATGAGAAACCTGCATGCTTTGGTGTTATGGCTTGATTGGATAGTAAATATCCTTACTAATATTTTTTTGGGGAACTGACGCCTCCAAATTTGGAAGAAAGAATTATGTCAGCTGTTGTCACATCAACAAAAGGTAGTCGTGCTCAGAATTAATAATCATATTATTCAACTGAAACATTCTTAAATTTTTCCATGAAATCGCGTGAAACTTTGGCAGATGACGATATTTTTTATTTAGAATTAAGCATTGATATGTGCAACAATTTCGTATGAAAAAAGGCCGAGTCTAAACACTCGGACAGTCTGTACGTTCATGTGTTTTCATAACACGGCCAAGTGCAAACGTACGGACCTGCTAAGGGGAGGGGGGGGGGGGGGTGGAAAAAGAAAGAAAGCGTGGCTTGTTGCCGGACGTATACACTACAAAGTAAACTTTTAATTTCGATCGATAGAAGCAACAAAAATATTTTTGTTATTCTAAATGCACATTGGTTCATTTCTCATTATTTAAAAAAAGGCGTTTGAAATAACTTAACATTAAATTAAGGGCGGAAATCCTAAAAGTGTTAAGTGCCACTTTTTGCAAAATACGTTTTGTTTCCATGAAATTATTTTCTAGACTTAGGCCAACACTAACGTAGTTGGGAAATCGCCAATCGAGTAAAACCTGTGGTAGTCCTATTTCTAATAAGTCCAATGAATTCTCATGGAAAATCCGTTTTTTGTTTTGAACGGGGCCGGTTTCAATAAACGTCTTAGGCTTTATTCTCCATTTACCGTCGATCTAAACAACTGTAGCGTTGTCTGGTTGGCGAGGGACAGAAGATTTCACTCCAGGTCAATATTTTCGCAAATATCAGTGCTTTGAACGCATTGCATTGTTTTCAGCGCTTTATCACATTAAAAAAAAAAAACAATTTTTTCAAACAAAACGGGAATTCTGCATCACAGGTATAAATCTTCACTCCTCAACAGACAATTTGGTATGAAAATCTTGTTGAAATAATTTTTATTGCAGTAGTAATGGTGAATCGCAAAAAAGGCGATGCTTGTGCAACTGTTCTCATAATATGCACTGTAGCGAAAATTGACTTAAGGGGTCATTCTACTATCTCGGCAAAAAAAAAGGTGATTTTCCAGAATTTTTTTCTCAACAACTACTTTATATAATTGAATAAAATTTTCAGCGTTTATTTACGCTATCTCATTGTTTACAAAAACAATCTTTTCACATAAAATTATTATTTAGTTTAGGTATTATTTAACAATAAACAAAATGTCTGAAAAAAGGCATGTCCATTGCGCGCACGATATCTCCAGTGAACATCATCTGAAACAAATAAATCAGAAATTTTCTTTATTGGTATGATCATAGCTCTGGAGTGACGAAGCGGATTTTTTTTATTTCGCAAAATAACAAAATGGCGGCAGTTTAAACAAAAAATTTCCAAAAATCGTGTTTTTTTGCTCTTTTTTTGTTAATTTAACTATGATAAAATAAATAAAAATTAAAACCGCTTCGTCACTCAGTAGATATTTATATTTAGAATAAACGTAGACAATTTGAAAGTAAGTAAGTAAGTATACCATTAAGCCATTTCCCTTTCAGGGTAGGCTGTTGGCAAAGTAATCGTTCGTCAACTTTTTGAGAAATCGTGCGTGCAGAGCGCAAAAACGTTGTTTCGAGAAAAACGCGTTTAAAGTTTTCGGAACATAAAAATTGTAAGAAAAAGTTACTTACACTTAATCAGCGATCCCTGCTCCATATAATATTCCTCCTGCTTTTGTGAATGAATCCTCCTGATTTGATAATCTATTTCACTTTATGTCTAACATTTTCACTGAACGAAACTGCACATAATGAAACAACGCTACGATGTTTATAAACACTCAGCTCTCTACGCACTTTTGCTCCAAGCTCTCAAAAGTATAGAAAGACTCCGAATTTCTGTGTGAAATTTTGATAAGATATTTCTGAATATATAACCTATCGAAAAATGTAAAGAACAAAAAATCTATTTTTCAAAAGTGATATAGTAGAATGACCCCTTAATAGAAATGGGACTGCCATGCCCATTGGACTTAACTCTCCCTACACGTTGAGAGCTAATAACTTTGTGGGACATTTGAATTCGTGGATTCAACTCCATAATATAATCAATTGGGTAAAGAAGCACATAAAACTTGTATGTTATAAGTTTTCATGAACATACGTGGAAATTATGATGTTTTTCTGTCGCCCTGAAAAATTCTGAAAATGGCACTTAACACTATTAGGATTTCCGCCCTTAAAATATTAAAAGGGGCCGTTGAAGTATTACGTAGCGATTTATTAATCGAAATTCTCATTATATAACGAGTTCAGAAAAACTACACATAGACTATATATTCTTTCTGCAGGCACAAAAACTGCTTGAAATTAGGTTTTCATAAGTACACTGGTAACTGGATTTGTGCACGGTTTCTGTTATGGCCTTCGACACAAATCCAGGGACTCCGAACGTAAGCATGCAGGGTCGCATAAACGATTTCTGTTGGATTATGAGGCATGCCGCAACCTGATGCAACTAACGCGATGAGAGTACGGCCCTCAGTCTGTTTGTCACGCTTGACTGAACACATCCTCCCCTTTCGGTACCGCAGCTCCGCTCATCACGAAACTGCCGAGCGGCATCAGTTCTCGGAACGCACAAGTCCAGTTTACGGAAACAAGGTCCCAGTGTATACTCTTCTTCGCAGAAGTACCAAATGGTAATGATAATGGCCTTGGTACGATATTGCATGTAACAAGAATATTGTTTCCGAGTTTTCTCATGAGGTCCGCACGTGGTCCGAAGCAACGAACGCGCATGCGCGCGCTTTTTCGCGGCCGTCAAAGTTTACTTTTATGGTGCGCGGCCGGTAAAGTATCCCACCACTGATAAAGACCTACTTTGTTGCCCCAAACCAGGCCGAGAAAACGAGGAAACCATCATCGCGTTACATAACATATTTTAAGCTATTTAGGTAGAGGACCAAAAAAACACTGTTAAGACTGAGGCTTGAATATTCTGTGCGATTTGTCAGCTAATTGAACTACATGGATATTGTACTTCTACGTAAACCTCTGACCTCTGTAACTTTTTTGGGGAGCAAGTAACAAATAAAGTTTTCTCTTGTAAAAATCTTTAATTTTGCGTCCGAAAAAGTTCCTAAGTGATTAATATTGATTGACGTTCTACTCCCTTTTAGATTTTAAAAAATATGGGAAAGATATCTGTTTTTTTTTATTTTACATTTCTGGTACGAAGTTACGACGTTCAAAGATATTTTTTAGTGAAAAAACGTTCAATCTTTTTATTTTTCATAATATCTTGTCCCCTGCACATCCTACATGACATTTGTAGATCAAATTAGCTTTAAAACTAAAAGAAAAATTATTTAAATAAATAACACGAAAATTCTAAATCAATCTAAAAAATCTATACCTCCTTCCCCACATTACTATTTTCCAACCGAGCGAGTCACGCCTACCCCGAAAGGGAAACGGCTTAATGGTATAAAAATGATATTTCTTATAACGAGTATCTACTATTTCGATAGTTTTACTTTGCTGTTAAAATTAAGGTAGTGTCTACACGTAGCGTAAAAATCCGGCTATTCATACCGATATTTTGTGCAAATAACCCTTTAACCGAATTGAAATGGCAGTCTTTTATAAATCAGATATTACAAATTTAACAATTATTAGTTTCAATTTGTTTAAATTAAAACGATTCATTATTCATAATTTTCCATTTATTTATTCATAATTCGACTTTGAACGTTTGAGAGATTGTGAATTTATTTATAAAAAATTTCTCATCTGGAATCTAACACATTTTTTGTAGAAAAATCTGTCGAATTACTTTTTTATAAATTTCAAAACCCTCCTACTGACAAAATGTCTAAAACAAAAAATTACAGGTAAAACGGGGCCCTAGTTTAGTTGTTAGGAATAAAATGTATTGAACATAAATTAAGTTCAATTAAATATAAATTAGTATCAGCAGAGATTTGTAAGAAGGAGAATGTTTTTTTTCCTCTTGTTTTTGGGAATCATAGTTTACACGCAACTGATCCTAATATTTCTTTCCAGCCTCCGTTTTACTCATATTTGAGTTGACATTTATGATCTCTTGTTCAAAAATTCCTCTTTTTCTATTAAAGTTTAAGTAAATTTTATTTATTCAGTTTTAAGTGAAAATTTCCCCAAACGCCTCTGTGTCCCAGTTTTACGCAACTATTGCGCAATCTTTCTCCAATCAAGTTTCTCGGGCACAAATTCCAATTGATTTTCTGCTTTTCACCATTCACCATTCAACTTTTTAACAATGCTATTGCAGTACTTTCCTCTTCGAGCAAGCAGTTGTTTAACCACTCGGACTTACACTTCCTCTCCAACAGTTTCAACTTCCCAAAACCAGACCATATATATACATACTGC